>JACEIK010001701.1:139734-153356 GCA_018107945.1 Datura stramonium | reverse complement strand
CACTTTACAAAAGTGTTTCATCGCATCAAGAAGACAAGAACCGAGATAAGTAATTAATATATAAAACAAATCATACCTTCTGTCACTATACAGCAAGCAGTCAATGATTTGCCACTAAGTAATTGGCAATACTTAAAAATGAACAAGTTAGGCCTCGGATATCCCCATTGATGTAAAGTCTTTGCTTTTCTTCGAAACTTTCTACGTGACGCACCGTCACTGTGGCTTCAAAGAATCGCTCGATTAAAAAAGAATACGGTAAAAGATAAATTAACTAGTTATATTAATAACGTGTTATAAAATATTAATAAAAGTACAAGACAATAATAATATTATTCAAAAAATTTAGAGACATATTTTATTTCTCCTCAAAATTGATGTACAAATGAAGAAGTCATAATGAAGTATCTATAGGAGAATGAAAATGTAAAAACGAATCTACATGCGACACCTGCTACACTACAAGTTAAGGCATGACACATGTTACTATGCGAAATGTCATCATATTAAAGCTGCTTGCAAGTTGTCTTACTTACAAACTTTTTATTTGATTGCATGAGTCAAAAAACTACTACAAGACTTTTCAATAGTTGCAGGAGTATTGAATGGACATCCAAAATTTAGTACATTCAGAATACAAATCACTTTTTTTTTTTAATATTCGAATTCTCATATAACGGGCGTACTCGTCTTGATCCTGGTGGTTCCTTTCATACGATGCTGACATTAATAAGGAATGCAGCTGTGAAATTACATTAGGTACGATGTTGTTGTAATATTTGACTTCTCATGCGTGAATCCCATCCGGAAAAATGTACAAATTGTTCTGTTACGAATTCAACTTTCATCAACCTCACTCCAATCTGGGGCACCTTCCACAACCAACTGGTTCCAAATTATTCACGAGATTTACATTTTGACCCACAAGTTACTAGGAAAAAAAAAATGAACATCGTTTAACTCAAATAAAAGAACCCAACAAATTTTCACATACTGCAACACTTTGGTTTTACACTGTACACCTATGACAACTCTTTCTCTTTACACTATATATTGCATTTTCTACACAGTAACGCAATGAGAGAGAAGTAGTCCCGACATCTGTAACCTGGGGTTCTAACTTGGGCAAACCTATGTCTTTAATCTATCTATCAGGTCCTTCTATGGAACAGATCTTCATGAAGTCTGATCATTTTACAATCACTTCTCCATAAAGCCCCGACCAATACATTTAGTGAAGGATCCTAGTTTTATGGTCAATTGAGTAGGACGAGAAAATCATTTGGTTTGATACCACAAAAGCAACTAGATCTTTGATACTCTTCTGGGAACTACTACTAGCATCTTCTCATGCTCATTGATGAAACATGTGAGCATGAACAGAGCGACCAACCAGCAAATCAGGAGAAGGTAATGGCAGCCCATGTGTCATCAACATACCTTGGATTGCAAGTTCAAAGCAGACAGGCATGGATAACTTTTCTGATTCACTTGTCTCACCATCATCGTCCCTGAAGCAAAAGCATTTTGTTTAATTTCAAGGTATTAAAGTGACAAGAAAGTGAGGTCACTTTCCACAAAGCACGAAGACAACATAACTCGGAAGCACAAGGAAACAAAGTGTACATCACCGAGTCAACAATCAAAAGAAAACGAAGTATGTCACTGAGTAAAGCATTTTAATACCATTCATTACATACCGGATAGGGAAACCTCACAGAAACCATAGAGAAACCATAGTGACTACCCCTTCCAACAACATAACTCAAGAATATTTCCCTAACATGGATTGGACTCCATATACAAACTCAAGAAAAACATAAAATCCAATATAAAGAGTCATTGGCTATTTGCAACATTATGCATTGTTTACAAAAGCTGCAACCTATGTCGGGAATATATTGATTTGTAGTGTGTATATTTATGTGATATCTAATATGATCATAACACCATCCGGAAGAGGAAACAAGTGGGGAGCTAGGAAATTAAGGTCAAAACTTAGCACATCGTATGCTCTTTCACAAATTGTGAGTCAACAGGGAGAACTACAAAACTGACATATGAAAGAAGAACTTCTGCATATTCAACCTTGATGGCAATCTTAATCACATCTCTACCAAAATGCCCTCTTAAGTTCGCCACCGCAGTCAAAAGCACATTTCTGAAAATGAAGAACCGCTATGTCTGGATAATGTCTTCACTAACAGACAATTCCCTAGAGTGAAGATGTCCAGTTGAGCACCCATAAGTATCTGCTCCAGCAAGTGATTTCTCCTTAGTTCTCACTTCTCCTCAAATCAATCAAGCATATTTCACATTAACTAGCAATTCCCTAATGTCAAACTATCAAATTTAGAAGAGGGCTTATCCGTTGCTGCAAAAATCAGAACTCATGAAATGGCAGAAATTGATGGTCACAAACGTCAGTTGGCTCAAACAGCAAGGAGGTTAAAACTTGTCATCAGGAATGAAGCCCCTTTGCAGCATTTCATCATGGAAACGAAAAGCCTCCTTCAAGTTATCCTGAGAGACATGTCCATTTATTAACGTTGTATATGTGGATCTGTCAGTGTTAATACCCCTCTCAATCATTTTCCTATACAGCATGTTGGCTTCCTGCATTCTACCAAATTTACAGAAACCATCCAGTATGGTATTATAGCTAATAACATCAGGTGACAGACCTTTATTTCCCATTTCATTAACCAAATCTAAAGCTTTATCCATATTCTCCTCTCTTATAAACCCATCAAGAAGAGTATTATATGTAATTGAATCAGGAAATATTCCTTGGGACTGCATCTTGTTCAGAAACTTAGTTGCCCTTGAAGCATCACCAGACCTGCAATAGCCCTTGATAATAGAGTTGCAAGTCACAATAGTAGGTTTGATACCTAGGGTAATCATCTCATCCCATTGTCTTAATGCATCAGATACACAACCCTTATTACAAAAGCCATTTATAAGAATACTATAAGTAATATAATTAGGATAAATATTTACAGAGATCATCTCATCCCTTAACCTGAAAGCTTTTTCCATATCACCAACCTTACAGAATCCATCAATCAAGCTGTTATATGTCACAACATCAGGCTTGAGGTTTCTCAGTAGCATGGCTTCAAACAGGGTCTGTGCTTTGTCCATGTTACCACACTTGCAGTATCCATTGATAAGCGTGGTAAAAGTGTAAAAATCAGGTTTTACACCTCTCTCCACCATCTCATTGAAAAGCTCATCAGCTTCATGAAGCATCTTTTTTTTGCATAACCCATTCAATATAGTATTGTAAGTCACCACATCCATAACTAAATTCTGTTCCAGCATTTCATCACGCATCTTCATAGCCTCCTTCATAGAACCAATTCTACAAAACCCACCAATGAGAATTGTGTAGACTACATTATCTGGTGTAAGACCGTTGCGTTTCATATGCTCATAGTATGCTAATGAGCAGTCGAGACGACCAGTTCTTGAAAACAACCCAATAAGAGAACTATAACTAACCAAATCAGGGATGATAGCTCGACGTGACATTTCTTTGAAAACAGATTCTGCTTCCGGCAAGTTACCTGTTCTACAGCACTCAGCAAGCAATGTATTATAACTAGCAGTATCAGGGGCCAGGTCATTCTCTGCCATCTCAACCAAAAGTTCCCTTGCTCTCCCGTATTGTCCATTCTTACACAAACCATTGAGAATAGAATTATAAGTCAAAAGACACGGTCTTAACCCTCTAGCTTTCATAATGTTTATCACTTCATAGGCTTCTTCAAGAAGCACCTCGTGACAATATGCATTTATCAAAGTATTGTAAGTCACCATATCTGGAAAAATCCTCTTCTTTTCCATTTGTTCAATAAGAGGAGTCACACCTTCAATTTTCCCATTTCTACACAAAGCATTCACCATTATATTGAGGGTATACACATTTGGCTGAATGCTACTCGCTGTCATCTCACCATACACTTCCCATGCCAAATCAACCCAACCAATCTTTACAAGCCCTCCTAGAAGACCATTACACGCATTTATTGGAACACAAAGATTCCTACTTTGCAACAACCTAAATACTTCTACAGCCTCCCTAATCTTCCTAGCTTGTACATAAGTCCTAATAAGCAAATCAAAAGCATATGGATTTGACCCACATACCCCATAAGTTGACACCAAAGATTCCACAATCTCAACTCTTGAAACACCACTTCTTCTGATCATCCTTAGGATAAAAGCCTGTGCGTCAGCTACCCTCTTACACCTAATCAACAAATGTACGGTAGCACTCAACGACCTCGAGCAATGCTTGAAATTAGGACAATTTACAGAAACCAAGTTGATGAACTTCTGTGCTAAATGCAAATTATCACGACAATTACCAAGAACTTCAAGAAAAGTAGACGGGTTTAAACGATGCAATAATAGTGAAGAATTGGTTATTGGCTTGCCTTGTTTTAGGTTCCATAAAATTATCTGGACTAAAAATGTGTCATCAGATGGTGGGGTTGATCGTTGGGGTGTACTTGAAGAACCATTAGCAAAGTGTAGTGGTTCAGATATTGGCGATTCTGGGGAATCTACAAGGTGGGTTATTGTGGATGAGCTGACAAGTGAAGCACAAGTTGCTGTGCCTCTGATGGCTAATTTGGGAAGACAAGGGCGTCGTGATGATGCCATTAGAAATTGGCGTTTTGGGACTGTCATAGTAGTGTTACTAAAGTCTGGAACTATATATTTGGCTCTTGCAACCTGCTAGTTTTCCATTGCCAGACTTAGGTAAGGGAAAATGGGGGAAAATGAATGAAGAGAGAATAGTTTCCGCAACCGGGCCAAGTTGGGCTGACCCAGAGCATTAAGGTATGGGCCGTGCCAACTTTAAGAGGCCAGGCTGGGGCCAGTTTAGGGAGGGGGAAAGCCCCTATCCGAGTTACGGAATTGACACAAAAGTATAAGTTTAAGATAGAATTGGCATTTTTATAATTAAAAAAATATTAGATAGAATTGGTATTTTATAATTAAAAAAATATTAGTAAAATTCAAGTCTCTAAATATTGGCAATTTCTAGACAAAAATCACTAAACGACGCCTTTAATATTAAAAATAATATTGTGGCTTTTTCATAGGCATAAATTTAAGAATTTAATAATCAGATGTATAAGAATTTTAACTATAATTTTTTTCCTTAAAAATGAATAGTTGCCTATAAATTGTATAAGCAGTTTTTTTATTCTCGCCATATTAACTGATGATGCAAAACAAACATCCCAACATTAACGCTTTTATTCAAGAAAACTTTAGATATATTCATAAATTTTAATTATTAATTATATGTTGTTAGAATTTTTTATATATTTGGTAAGTTAATATATTATAATGTTTATCTTTACATCTGTTTGATGTATACATTTATAAACTTTATATTGTGCAACAATTATTGAATGTATATGTCATATTTATTGAATGTATGTATGTGTGTGTGTGTGTATATATATATATATATATATATATTCTAAAATTGTTCAAAAATTAATCAGATTTGTATTCGTGGAATCTTTTTAAAGTTATCTTGAATATTGCGTGTTTATTTTGTTATCACTCCATATATTTTTATGTATAATAATTTGGTGTATATATGTATACGCTATTATGTATATATTGACTATAATAAGATTTGTATTCAAAAATTTATTTAGATTTGTATTCATGAAACTTTTTTTAAAATTATCTTGAAAATTGCGTGTTTATTTCTTTCTCTCCATGTACTTTTACATATAAAATTTGATGTATATATGTATACGTTATTATGGTATACATCGATTGTATTCATAATTGTATCCAAAAACTTTATTCCAAATTTGTATTCATGAAATTTTTTTTTTTATCACCATGTACTTTTTACATATAATAATTGATGTATATATGTATACATTATTATAGTATACATCGACTATGATCAAATTTGTATTTAAAAATTTATTCGTGTGTATTCAGTGATGGAACTTTTTTAAAGTTATCTTGAATATTGCGTGTTTATTTCTTTCTCGTCATGTACTTTAAGTATAAAATTTGATGTATATATGTATACGTTATTATAGTCAAAACCCCACATGAAGACAGCCGGATCTTTAGCTTGGAAAGAAGCTGAAGTTTTTAGGCAACTAAATCGTATAATTTTAAAAATATAATAAGACATTTTAAAATTAAACAATTATAAATTCTATTATTAAAGGATTTATAATTGCATCAAGATCACATAGAGCCTTAGCAAAATTAAAATCTTGAATTTATAAATTTAAAAATATTTTTAAATTCCCAATAAAGTAAAAATACTATACCTTTTAAAGATAATTGTGCTTATTTAAAATATATTTCCTATAGAATTTTTTTAAAATAAAAACTAATTTAAATCATACCCATAAAAAATTTTAAATAATAAAACAAAAAATTAAAAAAATTAAAAAAATTAAAAAAATTTCAAGTTTCTTTTAGTAAACCTGTATTTATAATAAAGAAATTGTCATGTAATATTAATATTAAAGGTTAAAAAATAATGTCAATTTTTCAAGCAAATAATGAAAAGGTTATAAATTTATTTTAAGTTTTAAAAAAACACATAATTAAACATTAATATTTTATCATAATTAATATTTAAAAATATTTAAATAATGATTTAAAACAACCCAAACATAAATAACTAATTTCTAAATATTTATTTAATCAATTACATATAAAAAAATATATAATTAAAAATTTTTTTAAAAAAATTGTCAATTTCAATATAAAAACTTCACAATTTTTTAAAATAACCTCCCGTTTTTTTTCTCAAATTTTAGGACATTACAAATGGACGCATTTTAACCCAATAATTATAAAATTTTATTATATGCCAATTAATAAAAAGTGAGCTATTTTATGTCAATTTAAGAAGAAAGTTGACATACTGTGTCAATTTTCCTACGGGTAATTAGTTGGCGCGAATTGTCCTAAAAAGATCATGGTCTTTAATTTTTTCTCCTTATATAAATGATCTTTCAATTATGACCTTTGCGTCTATTTAATAATTTTTAATTGACGAAAAAGCCTTTTTCTCTAGAAACCTATATTTTTTGTGTTCCTTTTATTTCACGTCGTTTTCGCTCATCTTCTCAATGTTTTTTTCTCTCTCTATCTGCTTAGTATTTCATGCTACCTTCATTCATCAGTCGTTATTTCTTTTTGTCGATTCTTTTCAAACCTGTTTATTATTGTCTTTAGGTATTTAATTCCACATGTTTAACATTACTATTTTTTTCAGTTCGTTTTTAATCACTAATTGTATCTCCACATGGTTTCAGTTGATAAGTAATTCTAAACATATTAAGAATTGTACTCACAAATAGATTTAAAGTCTTGTAGCCTTAAATTTTTAAATCATATCTTGCTTTTGGAAGTATGACAATCTTCACGTAGTCATACCTTTCTTTTGAGTTATTCCACAAAACGAGTGGATCCTTATCAGTGAGATATTTAATTTTCAAAAACTTCATCAAGATATCATCGCTTTAGCATAATCTTTGTTGGATGCTTTATTTTTATTCTTAATGGTATCTTCAAGACCTATTGCATCGTAATGAATTTCAGCTTCCAACACACATGTGAAATAGTTCTTATATCGAGGGCAACAAACTCAAGTTTTGTAAGATTAGTCATAGATAGAGTGAAGAAAAATAAGATCTTAAAATAATAAAATAAGAATAATATTGTAGAGAAAGAAAGAAAGTTCTTATTTCTCTTGAAAGATGAAATACAAAGAAGCAGAACCCCTTTATTTATAGAAAAATTTATCTAAAAAAAGACAACATTCGCTATAATGCAACTACATACCTACACTATAACATAAATAAACATATTCACTGCAATAACAATATCTACAAATAAACATAGTTCACTGCAATAACAATATCATCATTATAATATAAATATATTTATAACGCATTTTTAATTTTATTTTAAAAAAACAAAAGGTAGGAAGAATAAGATGAAGCTCATGGTATTGGTACCCCCACCCCACCCGAATTTCCTGGTAGCTTCCATCGCCACTTCTCTCCATTAACATACAAATCTTTAGATGTAAACAAGTGATTGCTTTGTTGTGCTCAGTCACATGTGTAAGAATAGAAAAAAAGTGTGATGTGAGAGAGAAAGTATCGGAGTGATTTAAGGGTTAAATGAATGAGAACCGACCCGCCTTCCCTTCTTTCTCTCGCTATTGACTCTGCCCTTCTTCATATCTCCTCCTTTTCTGATCTCTCTTTCTTGCCTGAACACGTTCTTCATGAGCTTTTCCTGGTAAACCTGCTTCATTTTCTTCGATCTTCTTTTCTTTATCCATCTTTCAGTTGTATATACTCAACAGTTCCTTGTTTTATGGGTTTTTTTCTTCAGTCAATTTGATGCAAGTTTGAATCCCTTTGGATTATCAAGTATTTCTATGTTTTTTTTTTCTCTTTATCTAACTTGATTGTGCTCTGATCTGATTCTTGATGCATTTCTGGGTTTTTTCTCTTTGGTGGCTTCTTTTTGTAGCCAGTGTACGTGGCTTGCACTTGTTATGCATCTATCTCCGAGATTTACACACTTGCAGCTATTATTTTCTGTTTGCCTTTGTAATTTATGTGTTTTGCATCTTCCAATTTGGGGCATGTTTTAATCTGTTTGAATATTTGAGTATACTTAGGTATTCTTTTCTGTGATTTGGTTTCTGCATTTTTTGGGTTCCCCTTGCTATCCAGTTGTAAGTGGGGTTCAATTATCATTAATGCTGAAAGAATTTTATGGCTTTCACGTGGTCGATTTGTAAAGACTTTTGAGTTTATTTCAGTTTGACTGTTATTATGTGATATATCTATCCAGACCGAAGAGAGAAAGAAACTAAGAAAGTGGTGTTTTTATGTTTAAGCTTGTACTTGGGTTATTTTATCCCACATTTTCTGCTTAACAATAATTCACTTATTTTGTTTTAAAAAAGAGGATGATCATAATTCAGCTATCTATTGTTCAGACTTTGTCATGTAAGAGTAGGAGAACAATCTCTTCTGCATTTTGACCTAGCCCTATACAGCGGATTAATTATATACAGGGTTGTGATAACTAATTTTGTCTTCTTGTATCTAATATTTATCTAAAGAATGTTGGGGGTGTTCTTTTGGAACTTCAATATGTCCAGTCCACGTGATTGCCTCTACTGTGCAAGTGAAAGGTGGAATAGATATTGAATGAGAAGGAGCTAAAAATGACGTTGATGGTTATCTTTTCTTTCCTTTTTGGGGGATTAAATTATATCTTAACTTGTGTTTCTTTTTCTTGGGGTGGGGTTGGGTGCGCATCTTTTAGCATCCAAGGGTGTGGCCTAGTGGGCAGTGAAGTTGGCTGAGAACCATGAGATCTCAAGTTCAAATCCCAATAAAGATAAAAATACCAGGTGATCTCTTCTCATCTGTCCTAACTTTGGTGGACAAAGTTACTTAGTATCTATTGCCAGTGGGAGGTGGCAGGTATCCATGGAATTAGTAGAGATGCGCGCAAGTTTGCCGGTGGGAGGTGGCACATATCCGTGGATTTAATAGAGATGCGCGCAAGCTGGCTCGGACATCACGGTTTTAAAATAAGACGTTTCTTTAGAAAAAGGAGCAACTTGTAGAAACATTATATAAGCACTTCAGCAATTTATGAAATTATTACTTTGTAAAAGACATGTTTAATTTAGTAAATTTACCTAAACAATTTACATATTGATTTGATATTTGGGGTAAATTATCTTTAGAATTGATACTTAAGTTTTTAACAAGAGAAAAGTAGTTTCTTTGGCTCAGACTTTGAGGTTTTCTAGAAGTGCTTCCTTTCTCAAAATCCTACTAAACTAAAGTATATCTAAACTTTATGAGAACCTTGAGCCTTTTTAATGGTAGAAATAGTCATGTGTCAAGTACATATCATTTTCCAAGTGATCATTAAAGAGCTTGATTGCATTTATATTCTGAATGTCTATGAGCTTGATTGCATTTGTAATCTGAATATGTATGATTTAGAAAGGTTCTCTTGCTCACTGCAAGATGGGCATGAGTAATTTTATACACATGTATGTGAACAAAACAGTGCCCACTGAGTCTCTTTCCATGTTAAAAACTCTTAATCAAACATGTGCTGACATGGTCATAGTTGTGTCACTGCTCCAATTGATCAGCTATGACCAAGTAATCGGAAATTATACCTGAACCTGACAACCAACTTTTAGCTCCAACTATGCTATCAGGCTATCAACAACTAAAACAGGGCAAGTTATACCTCTTCTTGTTTTGATTCAGTATCTGGGAGACAAAAATAGTCTGGTTGTTTAAAGAAAGAAAGTTTTCTCCCAGCCTAGACTATCAGGATAGCTGATGGATGGGAAATAATAGTTGCATTCATTGACTTGTTTTGGATAAATTTTGCAGCTTATAGTTATACAGATTTTTTACTGTGGTTGGGCTGGCATTTTCTCAAAGTAGAGATAAGAAAAGATTTCTTTTCCCATCTTTTCCCTAAAAGGGCAGAACTCAAACAGTGGTCCAATAAAAGAAATCAGATACCATCTGCATGGACCTTCCTATGAGCTGTTGCAGAGTTACTTTGTTTTGGTCCATATGAAGAAAAGTGGGCATCTGTAATGCACAAATTAAACATTGAGTAGGGTCTTAATTGTTGGAGTAGATGATGTTTCTGAATTCTGAACTAAGCGAGTTTGTTACTCGTTTTATCCTTCTGCAGTTACTTGGCCATAGTTGTGTCACTTCTCCACTTTAGTGCTATTCTTTAAATGTTAGTACTTCAACCTGTAAATCTATGGCAGGTCATCTTTAGGCATTCCAAGTGTTATTCACCAATTAAAATTAGTAGGCATATCTCATACCTGCACTTCTTTTTGCATCTTAAGAATATGGCACTGTCTGAACTTCTACAGCATACAGATTGTAGACTATACCAATATACTAGCTGTGGACTATTAATGCAGTTACTGCTCCATATGTTTATTTATTAAAATTATTAAATTTCCGAGTGAGAACTGGAAAACCTCCCATTGGCAGATCTAATGGACAAACTCTATAAATTTTTGTGAAGATCCATCTACTCAATCATGTTGGAGTAGGTTCACATGTTATAACAGTCTTAATCTTCTGTTCTTAGCAGAGGACGTTGAGAGCTGGGAAGCTAAATGAAAAGATTTTGAAGCTGTTTATTGCAACTGGAAAAGAAGAAATCCTTTCACTAATCGACGCATTTAACATCCAATGTGTTCTAACTCCTGTGCTTCCTACTAGTAAGTCTTTTTGTTTTTAAATCCTTCTGTAACATCATGATTCATGATGTAATCTTTTATAACTACTTTGTTTCAGGATGCTCTGAGAAATTCTGATATTGATTGGTAGCAAACAATTATTGCAAAAGGCTCTCGCCATTTCTCAAGGCAACAAAGCCTGTTCTTGCTTTTGCTTATTTCTAGTCTTGAAAAAATGTCTCAAGTCAGCATCAGAGATGATGAGGTAGATATTGTGATAGCTGCAATTGAACCAGATCTTACTTCATTTCTGGAAGAATGGAGAGCAGTGTTCTCCCGATTTCACCTGATAATTATCAAAGATCCTGACCTCAAGGAAGAACTTAAAATTCCAGGTGGATTTAATTATGATACCTATACAAAAGCTGATATTCAACAAATTATTGGACCTTCAAATGATGTAACTTTCTCTGGTTACTCATGCCGATATTTTGGCTATCTTTTGTCAAAGAAGAAATATATCATCTCAATAGATTATGACTGCATTCCAGCTAAGGATAATGAGGGTATCCAAGTTGATGCCATCGCCCAACATATCAATAACCTCTCGACTCCTGCCACCCCATTTTTCTTTAATACTCTCTACGATCCTTTCTGTAAAGGAGCTGATTTTGTTCGTGGCTATCCATTTAGCTTGCGAAGTGGTGTCGTGTGTGCTCTTTCCTGTGGACTGTGGCTTAATTTAGCAGATCTTGATGCACCTACACAAGCCCTTAAGCCGACGCTGAGGAACACACGATATGTTGATGCTGTCCTGACTGTACCAGTTAGGGCCATGATGCCTCTGAGCGGAATCAATATAGCATTTGATCGTGAGTTGGTGGGACCTGCTTTGTTGCCGTCTTTCAGGTTGGCAAAAGAAGGAAAGTTTAGGTGGGAAACTGTGGAGGATATATGGACCGGAATGTGTGTGAAGGTCGTATGTGATCAGTTAGGATATGGTGTGAAAACTGGGCTTCCATACGTGTGGAGGAAAGAAAGAGGTGATGCCATAGAGAGTTTGAAGAAAGAGTGGGAGGGGGTGAAGCTGATGGAAGAAGTTGTTCCATTCTTCCAATCAATGAAATTGACTCCTGCAGCTAAAACAGCAGAAGATTGTGTGATCGAGATTGCAGCAGCTGTGAAGGAGCAGCTGGGACGAATAAATCCTTTGTTCACCCATGCAGCTGATTCCATGGTTGAGTGGGTGCAGCTGTGGAAGAGGGTCAAAACCCGAACATAATCCAGTCTTGCTTGGGGTGAAGTTGGATATTATTTATTTACAAAAGCATGTACATTTCTTCCAGACTGTGGTCTTAAAACCGACGCATAATATAGACAAGTTTTTGTTTTCAAACTGTTACCTAGGTGACCAAGATTTGAAAATAATGTTTATTGGTTTTTCTTGATTTACATTCTGGCTTTCTAAATGCTTGGTTCATTTTAGGCAAGACTCAACAGGAAAGGGGAAATAAATGGTGTAATGCTTGCTGCTTCTGTTTTCTCAGCCGGCTTGTAGAATAATATTAGACATTTGTACTCCACAAATATGCTGTGTAAAAGCTCAAATTGGTTTATGATTGCAGTCCTCTATTCTATGAACAGTTGATGTTAAACATCATAAAAATGGCTTAAAGTATATGGTTAATGGTATGCAAAGCTGGACCAATAAGGTAACAGATGAAATGTGTTTGCCTAGCAAGTAGGGGAAAGGAAAAGTAGAATACTCAAATGTTTCGTGTGTTTTCTACCAATTTGGAAATTCGAAGGAAAGCTATTTTACGAGTCCGACATCGAAATGGATAAAATTTCTTTAAAAATTTTGAAACGGACGATTATTTTTCTACTTAACCAAAACGGACAACTTGTTGCCGAGGCAACAAGGTTTTGATAATTTTTTAAAAAAGAATTCATTGAACCCGTTGGTCAGCAAACGAGGTTCTTTAATTTTTTTTAAAATTACGTTTAACATGTAAAAAAACAAAAAAAAGAATTAAGGAACCTCATTGGCCGTCCAACGAGGTTCTATTAAAATTAATTTTTTTTTCTTCTCATGTCAAAGGATTTTTTTTTAAAAAAAATGAAGAACCCATTGTTTGTCCAACAAGATTCGTTTAATAATAATTATTTTTTTTTACTTTTAAGCTATCATATAGAAATTTTTAAAAAAAATTCTTCTCATGTCAAAGGAAAATTAAAAATAAAAATTGGAGAACCTTGTTGGCTGTCCAACGAAGTTCGTTTAATAATTTTTTTAACTTTTAAGCTATCATATAGAAATTTAAGAAAATAT
>JACEIK010001701.1:128617-139396 GCA_018107945.1 Datura stramonium | reverse complement strand
TGTTTTTTCTTATTAAAAATAATTAGGGTAACCTTGTCGATAGGTTTAATTTAATAATTATTATGTTATTTTTAATAAGCAAGAAAATTAATTTACAAAGATATTTTTATTTTTTATAACTATTTACGACGTGTAGGTACATGCACAATTGTATGACGGCTTCCCGTACTACATCAATTGGTTCGCGTGGTTTGATCGATCTTCGAAATTGTACTTGCACGTGTTGTTGTTGCACTACTTGTTCTTCTTCTTCTTCTTCTTCTTCTTCTTCATTACTTTTACTTCTTGAACAACGGTAAAACTTAACCTACTAGCAAATGGTGAATTATGTCTGCGAAACTCAGGTGTGTCAATTTGAGCTGCTCCACCAAAATTAAATGGCATCTGAGACTGAGAACCGCTAAATTGTGCAAAATCAAGTGTCGCTACAGGTGGAGTGACAAACCCAGCTGTTTGATATTAGGAATCATCGTGAGGAACACTCGATGATTCACCGAAAATAAATGTCGAGTAATATGGTTCAACAGGGGTTACGGTCGATGGGTCGAAAAAAATCAAATGTTGGATTAAGTTCATTAACCAAACTTTCATCAGCACGATGTCTACCCTGACGTTGACTAGTCTCCCCTTCACCACGACGTGCATCATCCGTAGGAATAAAGTGTCTCGGACGACATGAAGTAGGCACTCTCGGCGATTGTTCAGTTGCTTCTAGTGATGCATACTCTGGAGCGAAGCTCAATCTAGTTCCCTAGAAAGTAGCAGTCATACATTCCACCGAAATTGCGTCAAACTGTTGTGCTATTGATCTACCCTCATCGGATGTGTTTGGATTCTCTTCAATTGTGCGTGCAAACCTATGTTGTCTTTCATGTCCATAAGCCTACAAAAATAAATCATAACTGTTAAAAAATAAAATCATTCACATTTATGAAAATATAACAAAATAGAATAGGGCACCCACCAATGTCTCATGTCTGCCTGCCAATTATTGGTAACCTCTATTCACCTGCAAGTTAGGATTTCCAATGAAGATGTGCGAGTGATGTCGATAATAATGAAAATAGTCCAAAGGATCAGCCACAACACAAGGATGAACTATGTGATTTCTCCATTGTTCCCAATAAAGTTGACTTTCCGCAAAGAATTGTTAATCTTGCCGAGTTATTTTATGTCGCTTATCGCGCTTGTAATGAAGTTACGAAAATAAATTACAAGGTTAAGCTATATGTTGGATATAACCGAATTGTCTTAAAACTTGGTCCACCATGTGCCACTCCCGGTGAAAACCATAAATAAGTGGGACTTGTGACATCCAAATTTGCATACCCCTCCGACACTATTCGGGTAGCTAAAAAATGAGATCCTGTGAATACCGCTGCCACACAAACTGTTTTGGAAAAAATGCTTACAAAATATTATAATGTGTATGAAGTATATTATTATGTTATGTATGTTATTAATGTAATAAAAATTCTTTACACTATTAGACTTTTAATTATAGTAACTGATAAACTATTTGAATATTTTATACTAATTTAGCTCGTCTAATTAATCTGTCAGTTTGACATATGGTGGACTTGTTATTATTATAACCCTTTATGTATGTGACAAAAATCTTTTTTTTTTAAATTGTAATTAGAAATTTAATATATTTTTTTATTACATTTAAAACAAGAAAAATGTTAAATGTGTGTAACGATCCGGACGTTGTTACGAGATGGTCAAGGGCATAGAACACAGAAAATTGGCTAAGGATGAGATAGGGAGGTTGTGAAATAAACTAAGTATAGAACTGTGCATTTTAAGTAGCTACTTCTCCAGGGGACCGCTGCAGCGGTGGGATTCCCGCTGCAGCGAGACCATGGTAGGGGTCGGAGTCCCGCCATGGTTAAAATTGGAGGGTAACCATTTGGACCGCCACAGCGACCCTATGGCTGCTGTAGGGGGTTCGCTGCAGCGGACGACGGGAATCAGAAAGTGGGTTTAAGTAGGAATTACGGGGTTTTCACCCTATTATTTTCCAAAATATGATCAGGAGGTCTAGAGGACGGAAAAAATCTCCATAGAAGTAATTTTTTCACCCAAGGTAAGATTTTCGGTTCTCTATCTCTAAAGTGAGTAGTTTTGATCACTCCCTAGAATCACGTGTTGGGAACAAGGGTTGCTCAAGGAATTGAATTAGAATCGAGTAGAATTGGGGTTTTACTTTTGAAAAACGCCCCGAAGGGGAGAGTTTGATCTGTTAGACTCTAAATTGAAGGGTAATTAAGAATTACTCTTGTGTTGTAGATTTTACGCATTTCGAAACTTTGAGGAAAGGCAAGGCTCCTGCAGAATAGTTGAATTGTTGCCTTACAAATCGAGGTAGGTTACGGTTTATAGGGATAGACCTATATAATGGCATGTATAGTGTGCAATATTGATATATGATTGGTCTTCGGACGTTTACGTGATATGTGAGTCCATTGTGTTAATTTATCTTATGAACGTGACTAAGATGTGATATTGAATTGTGATGACTTGTTTAAAAGATTGTGTATATATGTTAATATAATTACTAGTGATGAATGGTTAGTAAAGTGATCCCACTCCGTTAATGGGAGAATTGTTACCTGATGATGGCTTAATTGAGAAGTAGATTGTAACTTTCTGTATGCTGCAATAATGCACTTGTCATGCCTTTTATGATAATGACCAATGAAAAGATTTAATATCCTAAAATGAGAGGCTCGATCCCGAGGGGAGTATCAGGGCGAGCGAATAACTTTATTTGAGTGGCTCATGTCCGAGGGGAGCATCCCGACGAGCGTGTGAGTGGGAGTAGGTGCCATGCCGACACAGTACATGAATTTCTAGAGTCTCCTGCAGGTCATGACTGGATGGGCATAAATAAGACCCTCTGACATGTGTGTACATGATTCATATGATTGAGTGTTAAGGGGAGATGGAGGAGGCGTGTGCCCGTCATGCTACCCTTTGTTTTGTTGTTTGCATATTTGTTTGTGATTTTATTTATGCTCATGAGGTGAATGTGAACGTGCTACAAGAATGTGTGAAATTATTGTGGATATGATGCAAATTGATAATAATGAACGCGATGTTAATGCTAAGTGCAACTTTGTCACCATGTGTAGTTATTGAGTAGTTGTCACTATGAATAACTGAGGCATTAAAGCTCTTAATAGCTATTGTGATTGTTGCTTATTATGGTTGTTTGATGGATTTGTGGAGTATGTGAAATGTTAGTTGTTGATCTAATGAACTGAGAATAGTGTATCCTGTCGAGCTACTGCCTACACAGCGCTGCTGCAGCGGAACCATTTCCGCTGCGGAGAGACCACTATAGCAAACAAGTGACCGCTGCAGCGAGAGGCCTAATACATTGAGTAGGCCAGCTGATTCTTGAGTAGAGCTAGTGTTCATAAAATGGCTTGTATATCTATGTAACGTTGAGGATCCCTTTTAATATCTCTATTGCTGTAAGTATCTATTATTATATAAGGTCGGCCGATGATGCGTACCAGTATTGTGTCATATACTGACCCTACCCCTGCATTCTTTTCTGAGTGCAGAGTTCAAGCCCGGTAGTTCTTCGCGCCCTCACCTGTAACCAACAACGTTTGTGGATTGAGAAGATGAGAAAATAAGGATAAGGATCACTCTTTCATTGTAGATGTCCTTCTTTTGGACATTCGAACACTTTATTTCGTTTTTAGTTTTAGTTCCTTAGCTTGTAACAATAGACGTCTGGTGCAATGACAAGCAAGTTCTGGAAAATTGGTTAATTGATTTTGGTATGCGTAGTGTAATGATCTGAAATTATTTTTTTAAATAATAGTTGATTTCTTTTTCATGAATGTTTTGATTATGGGGGTAGTATCGAGATTCATTGGTTCGCCCACCAGAGGATCAGTGTGAATTCCAGTTATGGTCATTTGGGTCGTGACAAAGTTGGTATCAGAGCTCTAGGTTCGTTGATCTCATTGTAGTAAGACGGGTCTAGTAGAGTCTCGTGGATCAATGTGGAGACGTCCGTGACTTATCTTCGAGAGGCTGTAGGACTTTAGAAAAACTCCTCCCTTCTCTCCTTTCGTGCGATTACTTGATTCCAATTGATATCTAGTGATCCAAATTGTTATCTAACAACTTTTCTTCTTTCCTTCTCAGATGGTGAGGACACGCGCAAATAGTAACAGAGATACATCACCTGAGCCAGCAGTGGCGGCCCCAGCTCATGGTAGAGGAAGGGGCAGAGGTCGTGGCCGGAGACCCGCTGCGGCTAGAGGAGGGGCTCGTGCTCCTACCCCTATCAGGGAGAGGTCTATATCTCCTGTTCCACCAGCAATACAAGAGTGGGTGGCAGTTGAGGTCAAGGCCCCGACACAGGGAGAAGCTCCTGACGCACCATCATCCTCAGAGGTCCTAGCCCAGGTCCTCAACCTTTTAAGCAGCCTTGTGGGCACCGGGGCAGTGCCAACAACTTCAACAGGATAACATTCAGGAATTCAGCATGTAGCTGCCTCCCGTGGATTATCAGAGGCGGTAGTGTTTTTGAGGCCGGTGGCAGGACTGGTGATGACAAGGGAAGAGCACGACTTGTTTTGGAGGTTCACCAAGATGAAACCTTCCATCTTTTACAGCACAGAGGCAGTGGATGCCTATGAATTCATCATAGATTGTCACGAAAGGCTCCATAAGATGGGAGCGGTGGAAATGTATGGTGTTGAGTTCGTCATCTTCCAGCTGATGGGTGATGCAAAGCTCTGGTGGAGGGCTTTCATGGAGAGCAGACCAGCAAGGTCACCACCATTAACATGGACCCAATTCTACTCCACATTCTTGGAGAAATATGTTCCCCGCACTCTGAGGGATAAGAGACGGGATGAGTTCACCACCATCGAGCAGGGGAGCTCATCAGTTGCTGCATACAAGTCTAGATTTAACTCTTTATCCAGATATGTTCTATCCTTACTGCCCACTGAGGAGGAGAGGATCAGGCAGTTTGTTAAAGGCCTTAATGTGGGTCTCCAGGTACCAACTCTGTAGATGGTCTCTTCGAGTAAGACTTTTTAGGAGGTGGTGGAGTACGTGAAGTTGGTTGAAGGGGTGAGGTAGGAGGGTTATGCTAGAAATGCCGAGAAGAAGGCTCGGAGAGTTGGCTTTTTTAGTGGTTCTTATGTGAAGGCTCCAGCACCACAGGGTTTCTCTGGGCACCCTATTCAGTCTGCCATGCAGGTATCAACTCGAGGTCCACCAGGGGCAGCCCCGCGACCGTCAGGTGGATTTGGGGGCACTCAAATGGTTTGTTATGATTTTGGGGCTCATCCTATTTATTTTGTTCCAACTCAGAGATCGATTATTGAGAAGGTTTTCCATGAGTGTGGTGAGTATGGCCACATTTGTAGATGGTGACCTAGATTCGAACAGGACAGACAAATTATTCCTCACCCAGCTTCTCGAGCTCCGGCCCCTGTCGGAAGAGGAGGTAGTGCTTTCAGTCAGGATCATCCACATCTGGGACAAGGTGGTCAGGCAGCCATTAGAGGTGGTGTTTAGCAGGGTAAGGGACGTGCTTAGGTAGGTAGGGGTAGCCCCAGTAAAGTATAGGGGTGGCACAGTCCAACTGGGGCGGTTCTCAGGCTGGCAATCAGGCTCATTTCTATGCTTTTCCTAGTAGACCGGAGGCAGAGGCTTCAGACACGTTATTATAGGTATGATCTTCGTAGCTGATAGAATGGTATTTCATTGTTTGACCCGGGCTCTACATTCTCTTATGTGTCTACTTATTTTTCTTTGGGTCGTGACCTTGTGTATGATGTGCTTAATACTCCTATTCGTGTGTCTACTCCTATTGGGGATTTTGTGTTAGTGGATAGGGTTATTCGTGAGTGCATTGTTTAATTTATGGGATTTGAGCCTCTGGAGGACTTAGTGATCTTAGATATGGTTGATTTTGATATAATTTTGGGAATGAGTTGGTTGTCCCCTTACCATGCTATTCTAGATTGCTATGCTAAAACCGTCACTATATCGGGTCCAGGTTCTTCTAGGTTGGAGTTGGAGGGAAATTGTAGCCCTGTTCCTAAGAACCTTATTTCTTATATTTGTGCCCGTAAGTTGATAGAGCGGGGTTGTTCAGCATATTTGGTGCATGATCAGGACACTAGTTCAGATGGTCCTTTCATAGAGTCGGTCCTGGTTGTTTGTGAGTTCTTAGAGGTGTTCCCTGAAGATTTACCCGGAATGCTGTCGGACCGTGACATAGATTTTTATATAGAATTGGAACCAGGAACCCGACCCATTTCTATTCCTCCATACCGAATGGAACCTACTGAGTTGAGAGAACTCAAAGAGCAGTTGCAGAAGTTGCTCAATAAAGAATTTATTAGATCGAGTGTATCACCATTGGGTGCTCCGGTTCTATTTATAAAGAAGAAGGATGGTAGTACCCGGATGTGCATCGACTACTGTCAGTTGAACAAGGTAACTATTCGGAATAAGTACCCTATTTCTTGAATAGATGATCTGTTTGACCAGTTACAGGGAGAAGCTATGTTTTCAAAGATTGATTTGAGGTCAGGTTATCACCAGTTGAAAATTTAGGCCGAAGTTATTTCCAAGACAGCCTTTCAGACCAGGTATGGGCATTATGAGTTTCTGATCATGTCATTCGGACTCACTAATGCTCTGTCCACGTTCATGAGCTTGATGAACGGTATTTTCAAATCCTACTTGGATTCCTTTGTTACTGTGTTTATTGACGATATCTTGGTGTATTCTAAGATCAAGCAGGAGCATGGAAATCATTTAAGGATTGTGTTGGGATTGTTGAAGGAGAAGCAGTTGTATGCCAAATTCACCAAGTGCGAGTTTTGGTTGGAATCAATGTCCTTTTTGGGGTATGTGGTTTCCAAGGAGGGATCCGAGTTGATCCACAGAAGGTGGAGGCTGTCAGGAACTGGGCAAGGCCAACTAATGTGAAAAAAATCTGGAGTTTTGTGGGGCTGGCCAGTTACTATCGTCGGTTCGTGAAGGTATTCGCCTCCATCGCTTCGGCATTGACTAGGTTGACGCAAAAGGATGTGCCCTTCCAGTGGTCAGAGGAATGTGAAGCAAGCTTTCAAAAACTCAAGACTCTACTAACCACAACACCTATTCTGGTGTTACCCATGGAAGGTAAAGATTTTGTTGTGTATTGTGATGCCTCACGGTCTGGATTGGGTGCTTTGTTGATGCAGGGAGGATAGGTTATTGCGTATGCCTCAAGACAACTGAATGTGCATGAAAAGAACTACCTCGCACATGATCTGGAGTTAGCAGCGGTGGTGTTCACATTGAAAATTCAGAGGCACTATCTTTATGGAGCTCGATGTGAGGTGTTCATGGATCATCGTAGCTTACAGTATGTATTCTCCCAGAAAGATCTCAATTTGAGGCAGAGGAGATGGATGGAGTGCTTAAGTATTACGACATCACTATCTTGTACCACCCAGAGACCAATGTAGTGGCAGACGCGTTAAGCAGGAAGACTGTGAGCATGGGTAGTCTGGCTTGCTTGGAGGATACTCAACGACCGATGGCCAAGGAAGTCCATACCTTGGAAAATAGCTTAGTGAGATTGTCGTTGACCAAAACCGGTGGAGTGTTAGCCAACTTGGAGGCTAAATCCTCGTTGTTAGAGGAAATCAAAACTAGAAAATTTGAAGATGAAAAGTTGGGTAAGATCATAGATAAAGTCCTGGGGGGAGAGGCCAAGGAAGCAGTCATAGATGGTGAAGGGGTCTTGAGAATAAAGGGGCGGATGTGTGTTCTTCGAGTTGGTGAGCTAATTAAAACTCTCTTAGTAGAATCTCATAACTCGAGGTACTTTATTCACCCCAGAGTCACGAAGATGTACCATGATCTAAAACAACATTATTGGTGGGGTAGGATGAAGCGAGACATTGTGGACTACATGGCTCAGTGTTTAAATTGTCAACAGGTGAAGTACGAGCATCAAAAGTTGGGATGAGTACTTCAGCAATGCCTATCCCCGAGTGGAAATGGGAGAGGATAACCATTGACTTTTTGGTTGGTATTCCCAAGACTTTGGGGAAGTTTGACTCAATTTAGGTCACAGAAGACAGGTTGACCAAGTCTGCTCATTTCTTGTTGGTCCAGGTGACTTACAACGCGGAGAAATTAGACAAGCTATACGTGAAGGAGGTTATTCCGTTACATAGGGTGCCTGCTTCCATTGTATCAGACAGGGGTAGTCAGTTCACTTTACATTGTTGGAGGACTTTGCAGGCCGAGTTGGGTACAAGGTTGGACTTGAGCACGGTCTTCCATCTTCAAACAGATGGGCAATTGGAGTGCACTATTCAAGTGTTCGAGGACATGTTCCAAGCGTGTGTGATAGACTTTGGGAGTCATTGGGACAAATTCTTACCCTTGGCATAGTTCGCCTATAACAATAGCTACCACTCGAGTATTGGTATGGCACCTTTTGAAGCCTTGTATAAGAGAAAGTACAGGTCTCCAATTGGGTGGTTTGATGGGTTTGAGGTGAGGCCTTGGGGGAAGGATTTGTTAAAGGAGTTCTTGAAAAAGGTTCGAATAATTCAGGACCGTCTAGTAGCTGCTCAGTGTAGGCAGAAGCAATACACGGACAAGAAAATCAGGGACATGGAGTTCATGGAAGGGGAGCAAGTGCCGCTCCAGGTGTCCCCCATGAAGGCGGTGATGAGGTTCGGAAAGCGGGGCATAGAACATAGAAAACTAACTAAGAATGAGATAGGGAGGTTGTGAAATAAACTAAGTATAGAACTGTGCATTTTGAGTAGCTACCGGTCTGGGGGACCGCTGCAGCGAGATCGTGGTAGCGGTCGGAGTTCCAACGTGGTGAAAATTAAAGGGTAACCATCTGGACCACCGCAACGAGCTAGTGATCGCTGTAGCAGATTCGTTGCAGCGGACGATAGAAATCAGAAAGTGGGTTTAAGTGAAAATTACAGGGTTTTTATCCTATTATTTTTGAAAACGCGATCAGGAGGTCTAGAGGATGAAAAAACTATCCAGAGTAGTAATCTCTTCACCCAAGGTAAGATTTTTGATTCTCTATCTCTAAAATGAGTAGTTTTGATCACTCTCCTAGAATCACGTGTTGGGAACAAGGGTTGCTTGGGGAATTAAATTAGAGCCGAGTAGAATTGGGGTTTTACTTCCGAAAATACCCCAAAGGGGAGGGTTTGATCTGTTAGACTCTAAATTGAAGGGTAATTAACGAATTACTCTTGTGTTGTAGATTTTACGCATTATGAAGCTTTGAGAAAAGGCAAGGCTCTCGCGGAGTAGTCGAATTATTATCTTACAAATCGAGGTAAGTTACGATTTATAGGGATAGACCTATATAATGGCATGTATAGTGTGCAATGTTGATATACGATTGGTCTTCAGACGTTTACGTGATATGTGAGTCTAGTGTGTTAATTTATCTTATGAACGTCTAAGATGTGATATTGAATTGTGATGACTTGTTTAAAAGATTGTGTATATATGTTAATATAATTACTAGTGATGAATGGTTAGTAAAGTGATCCCATTCCGTTAATGGGAGAATTGTTACCTGATGATGGCTTAATTAAGAAGTAGATTGTAACTTTATGTATGCTGGAATAATGCACTTCTTATTCCTTTTATGAGAATGACGAATGAAAAGATTTAATATCCTAAAATGAGAGGCTCGAGATCGAGGGGAGTATCCGGGCGAGCGAATAACTTTATTTGAGTGGCTCGTTTCCGAGGGAAGCATCCGGACGAGCGTATGAGTGGGAGAAGGTGCCATGCTGGCACAGTACATGGATTTCTAGAGTCCCTTGCGGGTCATGACTGGATGGGCATAAATAAGACCCTATGGCATGTGTGTACATGATTCGTATGGTTGAGTGTTAAGGGGAGATGGCGGAGGCGTGTGCCCGTCATGCTACCCTTGGTTGTGTTGTTTGCGTATTTGTTTGTGATTTCATTTATGTTCATGAGGTGAATGTCAACGTGCTACAAGAATGTGCGAAATTATTGTGGATATTGTTGACACCCAATTTTGACTTTCTGATACCTTATTTAAGTTTCTATTTTACTAGTAAATATTTTAAATATTTTCATAGTCACAAATTAATTTTTTAATTATTATTTGTGTAGCCATGTTACCATTTTAATATTATGTTAAATGTCATTATTATTTTATTACATTCACATGTACAAACTTTTCTTTATGNAATCCAATATATTTTTATCACAAAAATTTTAAAAAAATAATCATGTATCAATTAATAATTTTTATGTTCCTTATTTTTGTTATTATATGATCAACTATCTAACATTATCACTTTTGTGAATATGAATTCATAATTTTTCAATGATATTTGTGACTGTTATTTATTTATTCTGTATATTAATATGCAGTATAAGTATCTTCATATTATCTTTATCCCACTATTTGTAATTTTTTTTATATTTTGATATTTTAATTAATTATTTTTCATTGGGTATTCTACTTATATTTTAAATAATGGAATATCTATATATACAATTTATTGCTTGAATTCCTTCATTTTCAATAAATTAAATCTTATGTAAAAATTTAAATCGTAAATTTTCTATGTCATAAAGTTTTATAATTCAACAATGGTTAATTATCTCCTTATCTTCATTTATAATTTTGCATTATATTTTACTTATTTTGCCCAATGATTACTTTAGCAAATGATTTGGCGTAACATTGTAATACTTTTCTTA
>JACEIK010001701.1:102955-114349 GCA_018107945.1 Datura stramonium | reverse complement strand
TTTTTTTTTTGTTATTTTTGCAATAATCAATGTATGTGTTACATAATGTATATAGAGGTGACTATTTATTGAATGCGTTGTATACATTTTTTATGTATTTAGTAATTATTGTATATAAATAATATGAATACGGTAATTAATGTATTCATGTACAATATATATAACAAGTGTTGTAAAATTTATTATGTATATAGGTTATTTTGGTTATACGTCTTGTTTACTTTGTGTTTTTATGTATTTGTGTTCTTCTTTGAAATTATATACAAATCTTGAATGTATACATTTATTTTTCATTACATTCTTTATTGAATATTAAGTTGAATTTTATTATGCAGTAGTGAGATTATTATGTATCAAAGGATAAAAATTTCTCAGCTGGTCGATTTAGTTGTCATGTGAATGTAGGTGTTGTGGATTCCTTAAGAAGAACACTTAGTAGTGTTCAACTTAAAATGTTCAGGGAAACTGTTTTTGGTTACTTCCTTTTAATGCCGGAGGTTTATGTTCAAAATCAGTTAATATGCTACCTTATGAAAAATGAATTGATTCATAACCGGCAAGACATATTTTATGTTGGTTTAAATGGAAATGGATTATCTTTTGGATTAAAAGAGTTTGCATTAGTGATTGGTTTGCATTGTGAGGGTGACATTAATGGTGATGATTATTATGAAGTGTCGAACAGTCTTAAGTTAACATATTTTCCTAATATAATAAAAGTAGATAAGAATCAACTTGTTGCATGTTTTACTGCAAAGAGATAGAATTCAGATGAGGATGCAGTAAAATACTGCAGTTCTTTACATTATTTACACTTTTTTATTATCTGCTGTCAACAATAGGGTGTTTGTAAGTGATCATCACTTTTACCTAGTTGAGAGTGGTGAATACATGTCATTTCCCCGGGGGAAAGTTGTTTTTGAAGCCTTGATTAACTCTATTAGGGATAAAATATTTTTTGTGAAAAAGTTTCATAGATTTGGAGGGTTACCCTTAGCATTGTAGATCTGGTTTTATGGGTGTTGTTCAGACATTGAACCGAATATTGCATTTCGTCTGTATAATCGGATGCCTCGAATATTGAACTGGAAAGTGGTCAATAAAAGGCCATCCACTGCTTTTCTAAGCCAGACAATATTCAACAATTTTGTTGAAAAGGTAACAAACAAAAAAAGTATAGTTTTTATATTTTATAAATGTGTTGAATTTTCCCATTATCTCCCTTCCAATTACATTTGATGTAGCTATCCGCTGATTCATAAGTCTATCTTTTGCGGAACATGTGTGTTCATCAATGAATCGTCTCACCAAGAAAACTTTTGTCTTGTTCAATGATGAGCATCTAAATAGCCACTTACAATTTTCATTTACACACTTGATATGGTACCTAAGATGAGAAAAATCATTTATTATATTTTCAGTATATAATGTATAATTACGTAATTAAAGTGTCATGAATACAAATTTGACTAAAGTTTGGATATGATCTGATTTTAGTCGATATATACTATATTATTGTATACATACACACACATCAATTACAATATATAAACAAACATTGTGAGAAAGAAATAAAACCTCAATATTCAACACAGTTTTAAAAAAAAAACTTTCATGAATACAAATTTGACTAATTTTATGATATACAAATCTGATTATTGTCAATGTATACTTTTGCAACGTATACATATATAAATAAAAGTATATGACGATAAATAAATAAATACCCAAATTTTGAAGACTAATTTTTAAAAGGTTTCATGAATACAATGTATTATATGCACATTCAATGTATATTAACATATACTTTCAGTAATTGTTACAATGTTTATTTTTCGATATGTTTACAGAATATTTATAGATGAAGTACTAAATACATGAATAAAAGATTGGAAGATAAAATCAACAAACTAAAGCAAATATAACGTCTTAAAAAAACATATTGCACAAAAGTTGTCATCAGGTATCTCAAAGATGTCATCCTACTTTGATTGAATGATGAAGAAGATATGACGTCACAAAATTATTCTTCTTTTGGAAGAAAAATTAAATATTGACATTGCTGGAATTAGAGTACATATTCTAATATATTATTAATTCAATATCTTCATTCCTATAAAACATATAAAAAAAATAAAACCTAGTATATGTATGAATTCTTACTCATATCTACATACCAAGTTTAAAGATAAAATATCTCACCTTGAAGCACTCGACTCTTTCACTTTAAACTGAAACTTCTTACGAATTGCATAGTTTTTAATGGTAGAAACCAATATTTTTTTTCCTTGGAAAATTGACCTTCAGCAGGGACTTATCAGTGACACAATCAATTATATCACTCTTTTCATTATTTGAAGCTTCACATTCATGCTCGTCAATGTATCCAAGCCGTTCGTGTTAATACTACTGTTTTCACTGTTAGTATTATAATGGGTTTCAACTTCGTTAATTGAAAAACTACAATGTATATCAATAGGCCTCCAAGTTATACATAATGGATAATCCTTAAAGTTGTCACTTTGTTTCTTCAACTCGAAATATACTCTCAAACCCATAGTGTTTCGAATCATCATTAGCAAGGAATCTGCATCAATTTTATACCGGATTTCCAAAGAATTGATGAAAATATCAACGCCCAACTGAGTAGCAATTAGTAGAATGAATCCATTAAAATCAATATCTATATTGGTGACTACTCCATCCATGATATAGTCCACAAACCTGTTGTTTTCATCCCATTGTCCGCTATGCTGGATTAAAACAAGCAAAATTGTCATCTTTATATCTGAATTTTTCATAAATGAATCGTTAATGTTGCAATCTGTTTTGCAACATTGTTATTACTGTAGAAGAAAAAAACTGCTTATGCAGTTATACACGCATCAAATGAAATAGAGTACAGTTAAAATTTTAATGTATACAATTAGTGATTTCCTAAATTTACTCCCAATTAAAAGTCGTACTATTATTTTAATACTGAGGTACGATTTAATAATTTTTGTCTATAAATTGCCAATAGTTAGAGGCTATAAATTTGCTATTATTTTTTGGGTTATAAAAATACCAATTTTATATTTGACTTCCACTTTTATGTCAATCCCCCATTTCTCACGGCATAAAGGCCCAAAGGAACTAAAATAATGGAGTAGTAAATTAGTAATTGCTGGAATTGTGAGTTTTGGTTTCATGGACAGAACGCTACTGGGAGCTTTTGGGGTCCGACGGGACGGCGACGTTATCTTTTAGGGGCCATTATTGCTTGATTGGTTCCGGGTAAAGAGATACTAAGGAATATTACTTGATTGATTTTCTCTATAACGAAAGAAGGTCAGAGAAGAAGCTTCCTAATCTGCAATTTCAATACTACCGTGTAGAAGGTACTGATGAATCTTATTTCTTGATTATTACCCATCTTTTTGGATATGATTGCTAATATATTGGAATACTGATTTAGATTATTATATTATACCTTGGTTGGCACCTAATGGGGAATGTGAAATTGAGTATTGATCGAATTAGACCTGATTGCAATGTAATTCCTGAATTGCGAATCAGGACGGTTTGAAGGAAGCACGAAGATGAAGTTAAACTTGTGGTTTGAGTTAAGGCGAAATTCTAATTTGTCTATACCCTTGTTCCTTACAGGTTTTATGGTTACAGTGTACATATTCAGCTTCATTCTCAGCAATATCTGGTAATAGCTTTCATACTTTGGTCATTTCTACCATTTGTATAATAGCTTATTACTTACTGTTTTAGGAATTTCTGTCGTGCTTTGTTGCTGCTGATAATGAGAACTTGCAGTTCCTTTTATGGTGTACATACAGGGAATGTTTTGACATCTCAAAATGGTTTAGTTATGCACCTTAGTGCTGATACAACAATAAAATTTTGTATTATAAAAGAAATAACTGTATATATTATGTGACCTCTCTCTATGATTTATAATCCAGAATGAACTAGCCAACTCTCCTCCTGCATATGAACATTTTTATGCGCTGATCTAGTTTTTTCCTTAACTGTTGGTGTTACAAAGAAAGCTAAGGCATGGTTTGCACTGGAGACTGGATTGAGATCTGTTGCCCAGGGACTACACTAGAATTATTGTTGGTACTACTAACCTTGTAACTCCAATTGGTTGCCAGACTTCGAATGACTATTATTTTGACCTAAAGAAACTGAAGTCTGGAGAAAAGATAGAAAGAAAAACGAAAAAATGAGGGATCATAGATGACTTGACTTCTCAACCTTTATGATATATCACAAGCAAAAGGTGATAAAATTCTAGTTGAATTTAGTATATCTCCTTTTTATACAAACAATTCTAAAAATGGAAGTAGTAGTTTATTGAAAGTACTTTACTTGAACATGCTAGAGTAGGTAATTTTAAGTAAATTTTCTGTGTTTTTACATCAAATCAGTTAACAGATGGTTAGTAAAAACTAAACAATCTCTAAAAAAAGAGAAAAAATGTAAGTTTGTAGAGACCCTTTTAAACAATACTATAGGCAAGACAAAACTGAAAAACAGTGAATAGAAAATTATGTCGTGTGTATTGCAAGGATGACTTGACCCTATCAACAACTTTTAGTTCTCTGTTGACTAGTCAATGTCAAATTTTGGTTATATGGTAGATGTATTTGATGTATCTTAAATTAAGAAGTGCAAGTGATTGCAGAAAGAAGAGTAAGGTATCTGTAATTTAGGCAAATCTAGGGGGGTGACCTTGGATGTTTTTTTCTAGATTTTCTCGAGGGGAGAATCATAGCTAGTTATTTGGACCGTAACCAGTAGATAAAGGTAAGAATATATTGTCGTTTAGTGATGGTTGTGTTATCTTCTTTAAGAAGATATAGTGAAATGCAAGCAAATTTTATAAACAAAGATGTACCTGTTCAAGAGATTACACATTACGCAATCAGGAGAATATAGTAAATATGACCAATAATAGTAAGAAAAATCATTGTGTTGGAAAATATATGGGTTCATCTTTTCTTGATTGGAAAAAGAGTGCGGAAAAGTTAATTTTTTCTAGTTCTTTTCTTGTCTGTGGTAACCAGGACAGTTTGGAAATTTTTGGTTTCAGATATTGTATCATATTGCAAAAGGATGCAGTCTCTAAAAGACATAGTACCAGCTGCATCGAACAATATAACCACAAAGTTTATTGTTTTGGACAAAGGGAGGATAGCTTTAGAAGGGCAACAAAAGATGTGTTTGGCACTAGTGGCAGATGAGACAGCGGCAGTTCACTTTCAGATGTGGGGCGATGAATGTGATGCTTTTGAGCCTGGGGATATTATCCAGTTAGAAAATGGCATCTTTTCTTATAACCGCAATAATCTTGTGCTAAGGGCAGGTAAGCGAGGCAAGGCAGAAAAGGTGGGAGAGTTTACCATGGCGTACGTGGAGACACCAAACATGAGTGAGATACGTTGGGCCCCTGATCCCACGAATTCTAAAATATATGTGGCAGAGGCTGTTACTTCTCCCTTTTCACGAGTGTTTCCACCAATGAATTGAGTATTGGGCAAATCTTATATCTGACAGGTACTCTCCTTTAAAATCTCTTCCTCGATGGTCATATTTTTCCTAACTTGAGCAAAAGAGCATCTCAAAGTCATATGGCTGTAATCCACACCAAAGTAGGGACCTGTTTTGAATATATGTTCATCTATTCAGTTCAGATTCTTTTGAATGGTTTTATGATGTGGTATAGTGATGATTGTTTGGGATTGATTTCTAGACTAAAATCTTTTTTTTTTCCGATACACCTATGTTTTGTAGAAAGTAATGCATCTTTTTCTCTAGTTGGATTGATTAGACGCTCAGCCTCTTTTTTTCTAGTTTGATTGACCTGAGGCTCATCTTGTATGCAATTGTTTGATTATTATCGCTTTCTCTGCTTCAATGTGCAAACGGATGAGAAAAGATCCTCTTATATTCAGGCAAAGTTTTCCTACCAAGCCCAAGAAAAAGTATAAAAGTATAAAAGTATGGATGTAGGAAAAAGAATACATAAGGAGTGAGAAAGACAACTTGGTTACTGCAACGGAATGTTGGGCCAACAAGTCTAGTACTATAGCAACACTTGTAAAGGTTTACTCCTACCCCTTGCCTTATCTGTCAATGTTCCAATTCCCAAAATACTAATGTATCTCGTGTATACAGTTGTCCAATGACTTCCTTTATCCGACTTCTTTAGCCACTTTGCATCTGTTGTATTTGGAAAGACTTGCTTCACAGCAGAGCATTTAGCAATGCCAGTAACCTGGTGAGGGCTGGCTGTTTAAGAATAGGTTATGGCAGGGCCTGGTTCTCATGACATGTCAAGGTCTCCTTTTTTGAAATTTAAAAAGTAGAAAGGGCCTGCAACTGAAGTTAAATTTTCCTCTTCTACCTTGTGCAACATAAAAATATGCTGGCTAGAATTTAACGTATCCGAGATGATGTATGTTTTAGCTTGCAGTTTTTCCGGGTTCGGCAATGAACATGCCATCTTCTGATAAACAGCAGCTTCCAAGCCTTTGACTTATCAAGGTATTTTCCTTGCAAAATCTGCTTCTTTGTTCATTTCTTTCTTTCGCGATCTTGCTCCAGCAAATGACCCCCTTTCTTTTGATTTATTTGTTTGTCGAATCAAAGCAAGCATGTCGGCTATTGCATTTTAAACTAGTACTAGTTTTGGATTGGTATTAAATACTCGGCGCGTGTTAGATTGTAGTAGCTTAGCAAGAGTAAAATAATTAAAATAGATAGTATTTCTATACATAATTTTGTCCACGCAATAAATTGGTTAAACCTAGATAATTAGCGTAAAAATGAAGAATGGAACGTTTGAAAGAAAGGCAACAACCGATAAGCAAATTAATATCAAAAGAAGGGAACAAAACAAAAGGAGTTCTGACTTCTAAATTATCATTCGATGACATGTTTTTCAGTATTTTCCATTTTTCTTTTTAGTAAGGGTGACTGGCTGAGATATAAATTGTAGAGAAAGGAAGTTACAAGAGAAGAGCTTTGATGGTATTGAATTAATAAAATTTGTTATTACTGATTTTTTGAGCCGAGTGTCATATCGGAAACAGTTTCTCTACTCTACAAAGATAGAGCGTCATATCGGAAACAATTTCTCTATTCTACAAAGATAGGAAATGATCTGCATACATCCTACACTCCCAAGACCCAACTTGTGGGATAACACTGGGTATGTTATTGTTGTGTATTACTTATTACCTTATTTGCTGTCCTTGAAAAAGCCCTTCATCACTAGCTTGAAATATTTGTACATCATGTGAAACAAATTGAGATAAAAAAAGATAATATAACAACCAACAAAATCTTGGGTCGTGCTCAGCACGAGCAATCTTTACTAGTAACTTAGAAACGAGGGTACATAACCAACTATATCGATCAGATTACAAAATACACATAAATTGTATTATTATACTGTCATAAATCCAATGCTTTTGGCCAGAATCAGACGGCTAATCATTGAGTATACTCCATGATACTCTGGATGAAACTTCCAATAGAAGTGTAAGAAGAGCCACCTTCCATGGTTGCGGCCCTGCTCTTCTCCTTCATCTCTTTCACTTTTATCCTGATTTTATTTTCCGGGTCTATAAGTTGCCTTATTGCTTTCTCAATCTCCCCTGCTTTCACCATAGATTCTTGGCCCATCATCACTTTCGGATCGTTCCTGTAATCCATCTTAATCTCGATTGCCATTCCCAAATCCTTAACCAATTGAAATGCATTCGCTTGCTGCTCTGCATACATTGGCCACGTAGCTATTGGCACTCCAAAGTAAATGCTTTCCAAAGTCGAATTCCATCCACTGTGCGACACAAAGCCTCCCACTGCTTTGTGAGATAAAATTGCCAACTGAGGTGCCCATCCTATCACCTGTAGGAAAATAGTAGATATGGAAATAATAACATGCCAATGATTAGTAATAAAAGATAAAATGAAGTTAGGATGTCAAAAAATAATGGTACACTATGGAAGGCGCCGTCTTCAGAGTAGATTTTCTATCTAGATAGAAAGTGATAATGTACTCCCAAAATACAATGCATCATCCAGGAATTTTGTAATGTACATTCGAATAGAAAGTTTAGAGAACTCTTAAATCTCTCAACTGATTTTGTAGGAATTTGGAGTGAAAAAAAGAAAGAAAGGGACTCTTGAAGAAGGTGAAAAAATGAGGAGCCAAAAGATAAAATTTTGAAAAATTGTATATATTTTTTTGATAAAAATTTTGTTCTTTATAGCATTCTACTTTTAAATCATTGAAACAAAATCAGCGTCACCAAACTTTATGGTGGAACGGTAAGTAACCTCCAGTTTTAACAAAAAATTTCAGGTTCCAGCTTTGAGAATGAAGCATTGACCTGACACCATGTGAAACAAAAAAGAAAAAAAGAGAAAAACAACAATACCTTTCCAGTCCCTTGTGTTCTTTGCAAGAACCCTTCTGGCAATACTTCTTCAAAATTTTCATAGTCACTTGGAAGCCTTGCATCTTTCTCTGGTGGTTGCCTCAATGACCACAAAAACCGACACCTGCTATTCTCCAGAGCATATGCTATTTCCTTAACTTGCTCTGTTTTGAAACTTCCTCCACTACCAAAACAGAGGAACACTACAGATAAAGGGGGCTGATCATCTAACCATTTCATAATATTCTGATCTGATGAACTCAAGTTGTCACCTTGAACATTATTAAGGTTCAACACCGGTCCGACAGGGTATACTGGTGGTATATTCTTGTCTTTTGAGAGGGAGTTTATCGCATAAGATTCAAGTTCAAGAAAGGTATTTATCATAATACCTTTGGTTTCTCGAAACCTTCTCGTAAGATCAAGAAACATGGTGGAACCTCCTTCCTTGTCTAACACGATAGAGGGCAAACATTTTGCTGGAAATGGGTTGTGATATGTTGTTACAGAGAGATTTTGTTCAGGGTCATCTTTGTACGTTGTAATATCTCTTCCAAATTCATCTCTAAGGCTCTGTAAATGGAACTGAAGACCAAGAGGGGCTGCACCACAGGTGTAGAAAACATAGGTTGGTAGCTCAAATTCATTGGCCACGTCAATCATAGAGGTGCAAAACATGTCGATGACAATACCTGCGCGTTAATTTCACATATAATTACTAAACTTAATCCACTGTAACACTAAAATTTCAAAACTATCATTTGTAGCATTTTAAAAAAAAAAAACTAAGCTTTACTCTACCCACCATATCAATAAAGTCATTAAAATGTTTTTTCTTGTCGCGTTCAATCAAGAAGGATGGGGCCAATGACACTCCATCCTTCTCAACTTAAACATCAATCTTTTGGCAGCGTTTGAACTCGTGACATGCGCCTAATCTATAAATCACATGTTGCGTGCATTATCACTGGACCAAAGCCCTGGGCAGATAAGTTAAATAATCATACATGAAATTAATTTGAAATACCTGCTAGTGTAATATTTGGTTGTGACTTGAGAATTTCAGCCACGGCATCTCTAACTGCAGGTTTATGACCAGCAATAAATGAGGTGAAACTGTTGCTTTTGAGTAGCTGCAGAACAGAGTCATCCTGAGGGAGTTGAATGAATTTCAAATTTGAGCTGAAATTGGATGCTGATTGGATATAAGAAGAGAGCTTGTTGTCATGAGGTAATTGGATGATGAAGACTGTAATGGACATGTGTTTTTCTCTCGTTATGAGAAGCTTTGCCATTTCTACTGTAGACACTAAGTGGCCAATTCCTGGAGAAGGAATGAAGATCAGCTCTATTTTCTTGGCACTTGTCATTTCTTTTTTGGCTCAAAGGCTTATACAAACTTGAACTTTGATGCTGTTTGAAACTTGAAGGGGTAACTGGACTTTGTGGATTGGACTGTAATATTGGTTTGATGATGACCCTTGTGACTAGTTATATATAAGACCAAGATATGTAAAAAGTATGTGGGGGCAAAGAGTGGGTTGTCTTGGTCATTAAGAATGACAATGATGTTGCATTGAAGATGTAGCCCGGTGGTCAATAAAGTGAAGGTAAATTTTGCAGACGTTTTTAAATTCAATAGATAATTTTTTTTAATTTTGGTAGGCAGAAGTACATGGTACCTGTGTTGATTGAAGATATCGAGTAATATAGCTGTAGTATATGCAAACTAATTCGGATAGTCACCATTATGGACCCAAAAATAAATATTGATGATGTCATGGCATAGGTGGAAGTTATTATATGTTGTATTATTATAAGATAAGATCTGAAAGGTCTTGGAGACCATGGAAGTATCCAAGTAAGCGGAGTGGTGAAAAAGAGCTTGATTTGTCTTGGTGATCAATGATGTCATGGCTTTGCTGGTTTGTCTTTTAAATAATACATGTTTCTTTGAAATCTTTTGTCGGGGTTTATCGGAAACAGTTATTCTATCTCTATGAGTGAGGTAGATTTGTATATAATTTAATCTCTCAAGATTCCACCCGTCATGTCAGATTATACTAGCTATGTTGCTTCTTTGAAATTTCTTGTTTTGTGGTTTTACTATTGAGAAACATTATTGTAATTTGTAGAATACTTTACCCGATAACCATTTATATGATAAAGGTTATCTTATGAAATTTGATTATGTTAATACCAGATTTATAGTCTATTTAGCCAAGGTTTTTTAAGCTAAAAGCATTTTTTTTTAATAAAAATTTTATAAAATATTTATTTTGAAATTTGAGGTGTTTGATCAACAAAAAAATGCTTTGAGTTTTTTACTGATCAGTAAATTTGATTTTGAAAAATTAAATTGATTTTGAACGGGATGTGATTTCAAAAGTTTGAGAACATTTTGAGGAGTTTATATCTCAAACTTAGGATGATTTGATGTGGTTTTGAATAAAATTTCAGATTCAACCTCAAATTTCACCATGGATGAAGCTTGAAGCTTCAAAGTTGAAACTTGAATTTGAAAAATTGAAATAATTTTGAAATGGGTGTGGTTTCAAAAGTTAGAGAACACGTTGAGGAGCTTATATCTCAAATTTAGGATGATTTAATGTAGATTTGATATAATTTTGAATAAATTGTATTTTAGATTTATGAATCTAAGTTTGTGTTGTTATTGTCATATTAAATTTGTATGAAAGTTGTATTAAAGTTGCGTGGAACTTTTGTTGTAGATATACTAAATCTTCAAAAAGGTAATATGAATTTTATACTATTATATACACATTTTATACCGAGTTCATACACAAAAATTTTAAGCCTTAAACGAGATATATGCATTTTATATAGTTTTTATACACACAAATTTGATCGAATTTATTATTAAAAAAAAAAGATGCTATATTTTATAAACTAAAAACTCTTAATATATTTATATTATAGTGTTATTATA
>JACEIK010001700.1:200063-259510 GCA_018107945.1 Datura stramonium | reverse complement strand
TAGCTTTTCAGATTCACAACTATATAAACAAACAAGGAAGAGAATCCAATTAACATTATGACTTTTTTTCATATGCTTCTGAAAAAGGTAGTAACATTTTCTTGTTTTACTTCTTTTTTTATTGAGTTCATTTTCATCAAACAATATAATATGATGATTTAATTGCTATAGATACATCATTGGTCTTGAGATCCAACATAACATTTTTCCTATTTTTCTCAAATTAAAGATTTTGAAATAGCTGAAATTTTACTTTTTGTACATTCTACACTTATATATCAACTTCAATCTCAATAATGACAAATTGTCAAATACTAAATAAAAGACATAAATTTTATTCATTTCATTTCATAATAAACTAGAAGGTTAAAGTTATAGATAGGACAAGTTATTAAGATTTGGATGATCCAACATTGGAACTAGACAAAGTTTTCCATAGCCTTGAAAGGCCAAGGCACTTCCAATGGTGCTATGGGGAAATGCAATACCACACTCCCTTTTTTGATGTGCCAGTCTATTGGCTTCCTTCAGTTTGACTTCAAAGTCTCCTCAGTTTCTGAAGTTGAAAATCACTGAGTTTTTCATAAGAAACATCCGTACTCAATGCTTCGTCAAGCATTTCTCCACGATTTTTCACTTCTTTCATTTTCTCCTCCATATCTGATAGCTCCTTATTTGTCTCATCAACATAAGCATTTTGATGAGGCTTAGAAGATGTGTTAGGAACAATAGCGTCACAGTGGAGGATTCACTCCGAGGAACCTATCCACAATTGAATTGTGAAGGGTTCCCAATTGAGTAACTCTTGTTGTTTTGGGATAAAATCATAGACCTTCCTTTTCCCTGAGGATAGAGATTTCACTTGCCTTCTTAAATAGGCCATTACGCCGTTTAGAGAAGTCACATTTAAGTTTTTCTCGTTTTGCATATGTGCAATTCAATTTTTTGCGACCATTAGGCTTTTTTGCCATGTCTAAACCTCATTTGAAAGTAAGAAAATGTGATGTTGGGTCTCAACATGCATTAAGACACTATTATAGTGATAAAATTATTAAATTGTTTGACAAAATAAACTCAAAAAAAGAAAAAAGTTATTTTGCCTTTTTCATATGGATTTGAACTATATTCATAATATTAATTAGAGTTTGTCTTTGTTTGTTTTCTTGTTTGATGTCAATCTTTACACGTTGTAATTACATCCATATTTTTATTCTAATTAAATTATGTTATTTGATTTTTAGAAAAGTTTTGCTTTTCCATTTCTTTTATGGTATTTTTAATAAGTTTGTATATAACATAATTATAATTTATTAACAAATATGATTCCAATTATTTATAATAATTTCTAAACTTTCTCGTATATTTTATTTTGTAGTCATGTTTAGTAAAAGACCTTCAATTATAAGCTCTAACAACGTGAAAATATTTGTTGACTAATTTATATTAATGTACCAAAAAATTTATGCACATCAATTTGAAACCTTAAGATAATTAGTGTGTATTCAAGATCAATTACAAACTGTTATAACTTAATTGTAATTCAAGCCAAGTGAAAGAATGTAATGACAGATATTAAATTTAAACTCCTAACACAACTAAACATGCCATAAACTCCTCTAAAATGTTCTCGAACACTTGATATAAAACATTAGAAATCTCTAAAATGATATGATAAGATTTTTTTTCTCTTTTATCTATTTAACCACTTAATATTCTAAATTGATTAACTATTGAGATTCGGACTAAAATTATGTAAATAAAATATATAAGATAAATATATACCTTACAAATAAATGTATTTGATTTCAAGATTGAGGAGATATATGCAACAAATTATTTCCTTTGATTCCTAGATTGTGAAAACTGTATGCATCTCAATCACTATTTGTAAAAAGACATGGCTTTTTGTGGGCTAACTCAACCCCAAAGCTAGCTCATGTGGCGGTGCCCAAGTCCATATAAATAAACCATCAGTCCATTCCCCAACCAATGTGAACTTTAACCCCACTTTAACAACAACATCATCTATCTAAAATTGCAACTTGGAAGCCCCCAGAGGAATAAATCCCTGCCTTACCTTTTAATGAATTTTTAGCCAATGTATAATTGGGTGAGAATTGTATCATGTAGGGTAATTTGTTTAAATTCCTAACCTTTTTTTATTATTCATTTTTTGTTCTTCATCGATATCGTGTGTTAAAAAATTCAAAAAACATTCACATCAAATCTCTAACATAAATAATTTCTACACATTAAAAAAATGAACACAATTGATCCCTCAACTTGGAGAATTAACATTAGATTAAAATCATTGATAGTGAGAAACATATTTAGGGGATTGGTAAGATTATTACTTGGGGTATTTATTAAAGTAAGAGTTTTTCTAGATGATGAATTATATATTATCTATATATTTCTTTAAATTTTTTACGTTGCATACTATTCTTGGAAGTTTTCAATTCCTTTGCACTTTTACCGCTCAAATCCTCAAAACAAAAATATTGTCATTGATGTGAGGAGAAACATAGTTACAAATTCTATCATCCGTAATTTCTTAAATCTTATGATGTTCATTTAATAAATTACATACTTTAATGAGATAAGTCGATCTCACCGTCTGAGAACCTATTTCAGACTTTTATCTCGTACAACTCAAGTAAAACACCCAAATCTTGTGCAACAAATATGAGTTTGAAAGCATTAAATTTACTAATTCGATCCCATTTTATTTGGATAATCGAATGTTCTTCTTTGTAATTATAATAGAAAAATATCAAGTTGGCTTTGTCATTATTTATCATTATTGTGATACTTTTGAGCCTCTTGTATACTAATAGTAGATGATTAAGTAGATACTTAGGAGTTATTTGATAAAACATAAGCAACAACAATAACTTTATATGTAGAAAAAAATTATTGATTATCGTATATGTTTCTTAGAGCCACACTACTTGCTTTGGGGCTATATAATTGTTGTGTTTCCTTTAGGGCTGTTTGGTTAGCTGTAGAAGCATGAGCGCGCCTCGGGTGCTATGCTGGGTGTGTCTAAGGGGCTATTTAAAAATGTGTCGAGCTTGGAGTCTATCTGTGCTCGCGGAAGCGTGTGATGTCTAATATAACTATGTTGAGGACTACAGAGCCATATTGAAGTCTATTCACTCATGGACTTTCTTAATGCTTGGAATGACTGTTTTGATCCTCACAAGAGTCTTGTGTGCTCGGGATACAGGATATAACACCTTATGTGCTGGAGATACAGAATTTGAATCCTTGTGTGCATTGAATATTATAGATACGGGAGCCATGTGTGCTCGGATACAGATATATTAGCCTTGTGTGCTTAAATTGTTGATTGCTAATAGGGCCAAGGTATTGCCAATAGGGGTACATAGATTGAATAGTACATGTCGGGTCTAATGGAGGCTCAATTAGGTTGTTGATTGTTCTTTGTACTCGGGCTTATAAGGACTAGTTTAGGTTCTTATTTGCTTAAATATTGTGTAGCATGTAGCCGATAAAGAATAAGTACGTCAGATTTCTAATAGACTTTCCTAGATTATTACTTATGGTACTTATGATATCGGCTTCAGTTATAACTTTAGTTACCTTTACATACTTGATACATTATTTGATACTTGATGCCCCAAGTTTGGGCGCTGCATTCTTGCTTACGAGTTCTAACAAGCGAATTTTCCGGAACCCCTATGTATCCTAGTTAAGTTCAGCAAATTGGCCAGCTTTATTTAATTCACAGTTTTCATGTTCAGAAGCTTGTCAATCTTTTGTACAGTTGAAGTAGTAGGTCGGGGCCTATTTCTTACTGCAGAGACTATGTTATATAGTTATGCGTTGTTTTCCATATTAGTCTTCTCGTTTTTGTATTAACTGACTTTTCATGCGATGGCCTTTGTATGCATACATTACATATATATACACACATACCAACATACACACGCGCACACACATATATGTTCGTAGATAGCGAGGTGACCTTGTTAGCCATAGCATTCTTGGCTATATATATCATGTTAGTCTCTTGACCCATATAGGGATATGTTGATATGTTATATGTTGGGCTAGTTGAGTTACCGTTGTAGGATTCTCTATTTTGGACTTGCCGATCAGGAATTCTTTAAGCCAACTAACTGAAAGATATCATTACTTACGAAGTATCTTTACAGAAAAGATAACTAATAAAAATTAATATTGTAATACTAAAGCATGTTCTACTACTCTTTAAGGGGATATTTAATCTGACGCATGTTTAGGTGTTCACTAAATAATAAGTTACAATTGTATGGGGGGTTTAACCATTTTACTTATCTTAAAAAATATATTGAATGTGTAATTATATATTAGCTTTTCAGATTCACAACTATATAAACAAACAAGGAAGAGAATCCAATTAACATTATGACTTTTTTTCATATGCTTACGAAAAAGGTAGTAACATTTTTTGTTTTACTTTTTGTTTATTGATTCATTTTCATCAAACAATATAATATGATGATTTAATTGCTATAGATACATCATTGGTCTTGAGATCCAACATAACATTTTTCCTTTTTCTCAAATTAAAGATTTTAAACAATTTGGAATTTTACTTTTGTACATTCTACACTTATATATCAACTTCAATCTCAATAATGACAAATTGTCAAATACTAAATAAAAGACATAAATTTTATTTATTTCATTTCATAATAAACTAGAAGGTTAAAGTTATAGATAGGACAAATTTAATGGGATTTGGATGATCCAACATTGGAACTAGACAAAGGATTTTCCATAGCCTTGAAAGGAGCCAAGGCACTTCCAATGGTGCTAGGAAATGCAATACCACACTCCCCTTTTGATGTGCCAATCTATTAGCTTCCTTCAGTTTTGACTTCAAAAGTCTCAGTTTCTGAAGTTGAAAATCATGGTTTTCATAAGAAACATCCGTACTCAATGCTTCGTCAAGCATTTCTCCACGATTTTCACTTCTTTCATTTTCCCTCCATATGCGATGGCTCCTTATTTGTCTCTCATCAACATAAGCATTTTGATGAGGCTTAGAAGATGTGTTAGGAACAACAGCGTCTGGTGGAGGATTCACTCCGAGACCTATCCACAATTGAATTGACAGAAGGGTTCCCAGTGAGTAAACACTGTTGTTTTGGGATAAAATCACAGTGGCAACTTCAGCACCACAAGGATGAGATTTCTTGCCTTCTTAAATAGGCCATTACGCCGTTTAGAGAAAGTCACATTTAAGTTTTTCTCGTTTTGCATATGTGCAATTTCAATTTTTTTGCGACCAATAGGCTTTTTTGCCATGTCTAAACCACTCATTTGAGAAATGAAAATGTGATGTTGGAGTCTCAACATGCATTAAGACTCATTTATAGTGATAAAATTATTAAATTGTTTGATAAAATAAACTCAAAAAGAAAAAAAGTTATTTTGCTTCCTTTTTCATATGGATTTGAACTAGATTCATAATATTAATTAGCTGTCTTTATTTGTTTCCTTATTTGATGTCAATCTTTACGTCATGTTACATGCATATTTTTATTCTAATTAGAATTATGTTATTTGATTTTTGAAAAGTTTTGCATTTTCCATTCTTTTATGGTATTTTTTAATAAGTTTGTATATAACATAATTATATTTATTAGCTAAAGAAATATGATTCCAAATTACTATTAATAATTTCTAAACTTTCTCGTATATTTTATTTTGTAGTCATGTTTAGTAAAAGACCTTCAATTATAAGCTCTAACAGCGTGAAAATATTTGTTGACTAATTTATAATAATGTACCAAAAATTTATGCACATCAATTTGAAACCTTAGAATAATTAGGTGTGTATCCAAGATCAGTACAAACTGTTATAACTTAATTGTAATTCAAGCCAAGTGAAAAAGAATGTAATGACCAGATATTAATTTTAAACTCTAACACAACTAAACATGTATAAACTCCTCTAAAATGTTCTCGAACACTTGATATAAAACATTAGAAATCTCTAAAATGATATGATAAGATTTTATTCTCTTTTATCTATTTAACCACTTAATATTCTAAATTGATTAACTATTGAGATTCGGACTAAAATTATGTAAATAAAATATATAAGATAAATATATACCTTACAAACAAATGTATTTGATTTCAAGATTGAGGAGATATATGCAATATTTCCTTTGATTCCTGAATTGTGAAAACTGTATGCATCTCAATCTCACAACTGTAAAGACATGACACCTGCGCCTAACTCAGCCTTTAAAGCTAGCTCATGGGCGAGGATTGCCCAAGTCCATATAAATAAACCGAGTCCATTCCCAACCAATGTGGAACTTTAACCCACTTTAACAACAACATCATCTATCTAAAATTGCAACTTGGAAGCCCTTTAGAGGAACTCATCCTGCCTTTTAATGAGGTTTTTAGCCAATGTATAATTGGGTGAGGTATCATGTAGAATTAATTTGTTTAAATTCCTAACCTTTTATTGATTTCATTTTATTTTTATTCATCGCATATACGTGTGTTAAAAAATTTAAAAAACATTCACATCAAATCTCTAACATAAATAATTTCTACACATTAAAAAAATGAACACAATTGATCCCTCAACTTGGAGAATTAACATTAGATTAAAATCATTGATAGTGAGAACATATTTGGGGATTGGTAAGATTATTACTTGGGGTATTTATTAAGAAGTAAGAGTTTTCTAGATGATGAATTATATATTATCTATATTTCTTTAAATTTTTACATTGCATACTATTCTTGGAAGTTTTCAATTCCTTTGCACTTTTACCGCTCAAATCCTCAAAACAAAAATAATGTCATTGATGTGAGGAAACTAGTTACAAATTCTATCATCCGTAATATCTTAAATCTTATGATGTTCATTTAATAAATTACATACTTTAATGAGATAAGTCAATCTCACCGTCTGAGAACCTATTTCAGACTTTTATCTCGTACAACTCAGTAAAAACACCCAAATACTGTTGCAACAAATATGGTGGGTTTGAAAGCATTAAATTTACTAAATTAAGTCCCATTTTATTTGGATAATCGAATGTTCTTCTTTGTGATGATAATAGAAAAATATCAAGTTGGCTTTGTCGTATTTATCATTATTGTGATACTTTTGAGCCTCTTGTATACTAGTAGTAGATGATTAAGTAGATACTTAGGAGTTGATAAAACATAAACACAACAATAACTTTATATCTGAAAAAATTGATTATCGTATATGTTTCTTAGAACCACACTACTTGCTTTAGGGCTATATAATTGTGTTTTCCTTTAGGGCTGTTTGGTTAGCTATAGAAGCGTGAGCGCGCCTCGGGTGCTATGTACAAGCTGTCTAAGGGCTATTTAAAAATGTATGGGAGCTTGTAGATCTATCCGGCACTCGCGAGCGTGTGATGTCTAATATAACTATGTTGAGGACTACAGAGCCATATTGAAGTCTCTGGACTTTCTTAATGCTTGGAATGAAACTGTTTGATCCTCACAAGTCTTGTGTGCTCGGGATACAGTTACAACACCCTTGTATTGCTGGAGATACAGAATTTGAATCTTGTGTGCATGAATATTATAGATACAGGAGCCATGTGTGCTCGGATACAGATATATTAGCCTTATGTGCTTAAATTGTTGATTGCTAATAGGGCCAAGGTATTGCCAATAGGGGTACATAGATTGAATAGTACATGTCGGGGTCTAATGGAGGCTCAATTAGGTTGTTGATTGTTCTTTGTACTCGGAACTATAAGGACTAGTTTAGGTTCTTATTTGCTTAAATATTGTGTAGCATGTAGCCGATAAAGGTAAGTACGTCCGGGATTTCTAATAGACTTTCCTAGATTATTACTTATGGTACTTATGATATCGCTTCAGTTATAACTTTTAGTTACACTTACATACTTGATACATTAACTTTGGTACTGATGCCTAAGTTTGGGCGCTGCATTCTTGCAGGTTACAACAAACGAATTTTCGGAACCCTATGCTGTCCTAGTTAAGTTCGGCATGATTGGCCAGCTTTATTTAATTCCATGAGTTTTCATGTTCGAAGCGTAATCTTTTGTTGTACAGTTGATGAGTAGGTCGGGGCCCCTGTCTTCTTGCAGACTATGTTATATAGTTGTACGTTGTTTTCCATATTAGTCTTCGTTTGCTTATTATGACTTTCAGCCCTGATGGCCTTTGTATGCATACGTACATATATACACATACCAGAAAGCATACACACGCGCACACACACACATATATATGTTCGTAGATAACGGGTGACCTTGTTGTCCCATAGCATTCTTGGCTATATATATCATGTTAGTCTCTTCGGCCCATATAGGGATATGATGATATTATGTTATATATGTTGGGCTAGTTGAGTTACCGTTGTAGGATTCTCTATTTTGGACTTGCCGATTAGGAATTCTTTAAGCCAACTAATGAAAAGATATCATTACTTACAAGTAATGCGAAAGATAACTAATAAAAATTAATATTGTAATATAAAGCATGTTCTACTACTCTTTGGGGATATTTAATCGACGCATGTTTAGGTGTTCACTAAATAATAAGTTTACAATTGTATGGGGGTTTAACCATTTATATCTTAAAAAATATATTGAATGTGTAATTATATATTAGCTTTTCAGATTCACAACTATATAAACAAACAAGGAAGAGAGAATCCAATTAACATTATGACTTTCATATGCTTCGAAAAAGGTAGTAAATTCTTTGTTTTACTTTTTTTGTTTATTGAGTTCATTTTCATCAAACAATATAATATGATGATTTAATTGCTATAGATACATCATTGGTCTTGGAATCCAACATAACATTTTCCTTTTTTTTCTCAAATTAAAGATTTTAAAATGGGTGGAATTTTACTTTGTACATTCTACAATTATATATCAACTTCAATCTGTGTGACAAATTGTCAAATACTAAATAAAGACATAGAATATTAATTGAACGACATAATAAACTAGAAGGTTAAAGTTATAGATAGGACAAATTTAATGGGATTGGATGATCCAACATTGGAACTGAACAAAGGATTTCCATGGCAGAAAGAACCAAGGCACTTCCAATGGTGCTATAGGGAAATGCAATACCACACTCCCTTTTTTGATGTGCCAATCTATTAGCTTCCTTCAGTTTGACTTCAAAAGTCTCCCTCAGTTCTGAAGTTGAAAATCATGAGTTTTCATAAGAAACATCCGTACTCAATGCTTCGTCAAGCGTTTCTCGATTTTCACTTCTTTCATTTTCCCCTCCATATCTGATAGCTCCTTATTTGTCTCACATCAACATAAGCATTTTGATGAGGCTTAGAAGATATTAGGAACAACAACGTGCAGTGGAGGATTCACTCCGAGGAACCTATCCACAATTGAATTGACGAAGGGTTCCCAATTGAGTAAACACTGTTTTTGGGATAAATCACAGTGGCAACTTCAGCACCACAAAGGATAGAGATTTCACTTGCCTTCTTAAATAGGCCATTACGCCGTTTAGAGAAAGTCACATTTAAGTTTTTCTCGTTTTGCATATGTGCAATTTCAATTTTTTTGCGACCATTAGGCTTTTTGCCATGTCTAAACCACTCATTTGAGAAAGTAAGAAAATGTGATGTTGGGTCTCAACATGCATTAAGACTCTATTTATAGTGATAAAATTATTAAATTGTTTGACCAAAATAAACTCAAAAAGAAAAAGTTATTTTGCTTCCTTTCATATGGTTGAACTAGATTCATAATATTAATTAGCTGTCTTTATTTGTTTCCTTGTTTGATGTCAATCTTTACACGTCATGATTACACATGCCATATTTTTATTCTAATTAGAATTATGTTATTTGATTTTTTGAAAAGTTTTTGCATTTTCCATTCTTTTATGGTATTTTTTAATAAGTTTGTATATAACATAATTATAATTTATTAGCTAAAAATATGATTCCAATTATTATAATAATTTTAAACTTTCTCGTATATTTTATTTTGTAGTCATGTTTAGTAAAGACCTTCAATTCATAAACTCTAACAACGTGAAAATATTGTTGACTAATTTATATTAATGTACCAAAAATTTATACATCAATTGAAACAAGATAATTAAGGTATTATCAAGATCAGTACAAACTGTTATAACTTAATTGTAATTCAAGCCAAGTGAAAGAATGTAATGACAGATATTAATTTTAAGATCTAACACAACTAAACATGTATAAACTCCTCTAAAATGTTCTCGAACACTTGATATAAAACATTAGAAATCTCTAAAATGATATGATAAGATTTTATTCTCTTTTATCTATTAAACCACCTAATATTCTAAATTGATTAACTATTGAGATTCGGACTAAAATTATGTAAATAAAATATATAAGATAAGTATATACCTTACAAACAAATGTATTTGGTTTCAAGATTGAGGAGATATATGCAACAAATTATTTCCTTTGATTCCCTAGATTGTGGCGTATGCATCTCAATCTCTATTTATGTAAAGAAATGACACCTGGGCCTAACTCAACCCCAAAAGCTAGCTCATGAGGGAGGATTGCCCAAGTCCATATAAACAAACCATCAGTCCATTCCCCAACCAATGTGGGACTTTAACCCACTTTAACAACAACATCATCTATCTAAAATTGCAACTTGGAAGCCCTTTAGAGGAACTCATCCACTTTTCCTTTTTAATGAGGTTTTTTTTTAGCCAATGTAATTGGGTGAATTTTATATAGAATTAATTTGTTTAAATTCCTAACCTTTTTTATTGATTCATTTTATTATTTTTATTCATCGATATCTGTGTGTTAAAAAATTCAAAAACATTCAAATCTCCTTTATAAATAATTTCTACACATTAAAAAAATGAACACAATTAATCCCTCAACTTGGAGAATTAACATTAGATTAAATCATTGATAGTGTGAAACATATTTAGGGGATTGGTAAGATTATTACTTAGGGTATTAAAGTAAGAGTTTTTCTAGATGATGAATTATATATTATCTATATATTTCTTTAAATTTTTTACATTGCATACTATTCTTGGAAGTTTTCAATTCCTTTGCACTTTTACCGCTCAAATCCTCAAAACAAAAATAATGTCATTGATGTGAGAAACATAGTGACAAATTCTATCATCCATAATTTCTTAAATCTTATGATGTTCATTTAATAAATTACATCTTTAATTAGATAAGTCGATCTCATGATGCGAGAACCTATTTCAGACTTTTATCTCGTACAACTCAAGTAAAAAACACTCAAATACTGTTGCAGTTTGAAAGCATTAGAAATTTACTAAATTCTGATCCCATTTTATTTTAAATAATTGAATGTTCTTCTTTGTGATGATAATAGAAAAATATCAAGTTGGCTTTGTCATTTATCGTGTGCATTACCACCCAAACTCTTGTATACTAATAGTAGATGATTAAGTAGATACTTAGGAGTTGACTGATAAAACATAAGCAACAACAATAACTTTATATGTAGAAAAAATTTATTGATTATCGTATATGTTTCTTAGAGCCACACTACTTGCTTTGGGGCTATATAATTGTTGTGTTTCCTTTAGGGCTATTTGGTTATTTGTAGAAGCATGAGCGCCTCGGGTGCTATACAAGAAAACATAGAGGCTGTTAAAAATGTGTCAGGCCTTGAATCTATCCTGTGCTCGCAGAGCGATGTGATGTCTAATATAACTATGTTGGCGGGGGACTACGGAGCCATATTGAAGTCTATTCACTCATGGACTTTCTTAATGCTTGGAATATTTGTTTTGATCCTCACAAGAGTCTTGTGTGCTCGGGATACCAGATATAACACCCTTATGTGCTGGAGATACAGGGTGCAGATCCTTGTGTGCATTGAATATTATAGATACGGGAGCCATGTGTGTGCTGGATCACGGATATATTAGCCTTGTGTGCTTAAATTGTTGATTGCTAATAGGGCCAAGGTATTGCCAATGAGAGTACATAGATTGAATAGTACATGTCGGGTCTTATGGAGGCTCAATTAGGTTGTTGATTGTTCTTTGTACTCGGGCTTATAAGGACTAGTTTAGGTTCTTATTTGCTTAAATATTGTAGCATGTAGCCGATAAAAGGTAAGTGCGTCCGGGTTTCTAATAGACTTTTTCTAGATTATTACTTATGGTACTTGTAGTATCAACTTCAGTTATAACTTTTAGTTACCCTTACATATGATACATTATTTGGTACTGATGCCCCAAGTTTGGGCGTTGCATTCTTGCTTGCGGGTTCTAACAAGCAATTTTCTCGGAACCCCTATGTATCCTAGTTAAGTTCAGCAAATTGGCCCGGCTTTATTTAATTCACGGTTTCATGTTCGGGAAGCTTGTCAATCTTTTGTTATGCTGATTGATGAAGTAGGTCGGGCCCTATTTCTTGCAGACTATGTTATATAGTTGTACGTTGTTTTCATATTAGTCTTCTCATTTTGTATTAACAGCTTTCAGCCCTGATGGCCTTTGGCATGCATGCGTACATATATACACACACATACCAACATACACACGCGCACACACACATATATATGTTCGTAGATAGCAGGTGACCTTGTTAACCACATAGCATTCTTGGCTATATATATATCTGTTAGTCTCTTCAGCCCATATAGGGATATGTTGATATTATGTTATATGTTGGGCTAGTTGAAGATTCCACCGTTGTAGGATTCTGCTACATATTGGACTTGCCGTCAGGAATTCTTTAAACCAACTAATAAAGGGCTCACCTACCAAGTAATACTGAAAAGATAACTAATAAAGGTAATATTGTAATACTAAAGCATGTTCTACTACTCTTTACGGGGATATTTAATCTGACGCATGTTTAGGTGTTCACTAAATAATAAGTTACAATTGTAAGGGGGGGTTTAACCATTTATATCTTAAAAAATATATTGAATGTGTAATTATATATTAGCTTTTCAGATTCACAACTATATAAACAAACAAGGAAGAGAATCCAGTGTAGTGACTTTTTTCATATGCTTTGAAAAAGGTATTAACATTTTTGTTTTAGTTTTTGTTTATTGAGTTCATTTTCATCAAACAATATAATATGATGATTTAATTGCTATAGATATACATCATTGGTGAGATCCAACATAACATTTTCCTTTTTCTCAAATTAAAGATTTTTAAAATGGCTGGAGTACACTTTTGTACATTCTACACTTATATATCAACTTCAATCTCAATAATGACAAATTGTCAAATACTAAATAAAAGACATAAATTTTATTCATTTCATTTCATAATAAACTAGAAGGTTAAAGTTATAGATAGGACAAATTTAATGGGATTTGGATGATCCAACATTGAAACTAGACAAAGTTTTCCATAGCCTTGAAAGGAGCCAAGGCACTTCAATGGTGCTTTATAGGAAATGCAATACCACACTCCCTTTTTTGATGTGAAATCGTAGCTTCCTTCAGTTTGACTTCAAAAGTCTCCTCGTTTCTGAAGTTGAAAATCCTTTGAGTTTTCATAAGAAACATCCGTACTCAATGCTTCGTCAAGCATTTCTCCACGATTTTCACTTCTTTCATTTTCTCCTCCATATCATTAGCTCCTTATTTGTCTCATCAACATAGCTTGCAGTGAGGCTTAGAAGATGTGTTAGGAACAACAGCGTCACGGTGGAGGATTCTTTCAGGAACCTATCCACAGGTGAATTGACAGAAGGGTTCCCAATTGAGTAAACACTGTTGTTTTGGGATAAAATCACAGTGGCAACTTCAGCACCACAAGGATAGAGATTTCACTTGCCTTCTTAGCGTAGGCCATTACGGCAGTTTTAGAGGAAAGTCACATTTTAAGTTTTCTCGTTTTGCATATGTATAATTTCAATTTTTTGCGACCATTAGGCTTTTTGCCATGTCTAAACCACTCATTTGAGAAAGTAAGAAAATGTGATGTTGGGTCTCAACATGCATTAAGACTCTATTTATAGTGATAAAATTATTAAATTGTTTGACCAAAATAAACTCAAAAGAAAAAAAGTTATTTTGCTTCCTTTTTCATATGGATTTTGAACTAGATTCATAATAATAGTAATTATTTGTCTTTATTTGTTTCCTTGTTTGATGTCAATCTTTACACGTCATGATTACACATGCCATATTTTTATTCTAATTAGAATTATGTTATTTGATTTTGAAAAGTTTTGCATTTTCCATTCTTTTATGGTATTTTTTAATAAGTTTGTATATAACATAATTATAATTTATTAGCTAAAATATGATTCCAATTACTATTAATAATTTCTAAACTTTCTCGTATATTTTATTTTGTAGTCATGTTTAGTAAAAGACCTTCAATTATAAGCTCTAACAACGTGAAAATATTTGTTGACTAATTTATATTAATGTACCAAAAAATTTATACACATCAATTTGATAACCTTAGATAGTGAGTGTGTATTCAGATCCAATTACAAACTGTTATAACTTAATTTTAATTCAAGCCAAGTGAAAGAATGTAATGACGAATATTAATTTTTAAAATCTAACACAACTAAACATGTATAAACTCCTCTAAAATGTTCTCGAACACTTGATATAAAACATTAGAAATCTCTAAAATGATATGATAAGATTTTATTCTCTTTTATCTATTTAACCACTTAATATTCTAAATTGATTAACTATTGAGATTCGGACTAAAATTATGTAAATAAAATATATAAGATAAATATATACCTTACAAACAAATGTATTTGATTTCAAGATTGAGGAGAGATATGCAACAAATTATTTCCTTTGATTCCTAGATTGTGGCCTTAGCCATCTCAATCTCCTAGCGATGAAATATGACACACGGGCTAACTCAACCCCAGCTAGCTCATGAGGGAGGATTGCCCAAGTCCATATAAACAAACCATCAGTCCATTCCCCAACCAATGTGGGACTTTAACCCACTTTAACAACAACATCATCTATCTAAAATTGCAACTTGGAAGCCCTTTAGAGGAACTCATCCCACCTTTTAATGAGGTTTTTATGTCTTATAGTGGGTGAGGTGTATCATGTAGAATTAATTTGTTTAAATTCCTAACCTTTTTTATTGATTCATTTTATTTTATTCATCAAATATACATGTGTTAAAAATTCCAAAAACATTCACATCAAATCTCTAACATAAATAATTTCTACACATTAAAAAAATGAACACAATTAATCCCTCAACTTGGAGAATTAACATTAGATTAAATCATTGATAGTGTGAAACATATTTAGGGGATTGGTGAATTATTACTTGGGGTATTTATTAAAGTAAGAGTTTTTCTAGATGATGAATTATATATTATCTATACATTTCTTTAAATTTTTTACATTGCATACTATTCTTGGAAGTTTTCAATTCCTTTGCACTTTTACCGCTCAAATCCTCAAAACAAAAATATTGTCATTGATGTGAGGAGAAACATAGTTACAAATTCTATCATCCGTAATTTCTTAATCTTATGTTCATTTAATAAATTACATACTCTAATGAGATAAAGTCGATCTCACCGTCTGATAACCTATTTCAGACTTTTATCTCATTAGCTCAAGTAAAAAACACCCAAATACTGTTGCAACAAATGTGGTTTGAAAGCATTAAATTTACTAGATTCTGATCCCATTTATTTGGATGTCGAATGTTCTTCTTTGTGATGATAATAGAAAAATATCAAGTTGACTCATCGTATTTATCATTGTTGATACTTTTGAGCCTCTTGTATACTAATAGTAGATGATTAAGTAGATACTTAGGAGTTGAGGGCGATAAAACATAAGCAACAACAACTTTATATGTGAAAAAATTTATTGATTATCGTATATGTTTCTTAGAGCCACACTACTTGCTTTGGGGCTATATAATTGTTGTGTTTCCTTTAGGGCTGTTTGGTTAGGCCCAGCCCAGAAGCATGAGCGCGCCTCGGGTGCTATGTACAAGCTGTCTAGAGGGCTGTTAAAAATGTCGAGCTTGTAGATCTATCTGTGCGTGCCCCAAGTTTGGTACTGATGCCCCAAGTTTTGACGCATTCTTGCTGCGAGTTCTAACAAAGCAGTACTCGGAACCCCTATGTATCCTAGTTAAGTTGACAAAATTGACGACTTTATTAATTCACGGTTTTCATGTTGAAGCTTGTCAATCTTTTATTATGCCGGTTGATGAGTAGGTCGGGCCCCTATTTCTTGCGAACTATGTTATATAAGTTGTACGTTGTTTCCATATTAGTCTTCTCATTTTGTATTAACAGCTTTTCAGCCCTGATGGCCTTTGTATGCATACGTACATATATATACACACATACCAACATACACACTGTGCACACACACATATATATGTTGTTATATAGCAGGTGACCTTGTTAGCCCGCATAGCATTCTTGGCTATATATATCATGTTAGTCTCTTCAACCCATATAGGGATATGTTGATATTATGTTATATGTTGGGCTGAGTTACCGTTGTAGGATTCTCTATATTGGACTTAGATCCAGGAATTCTTTTTAAACCAATAATGAAAAGATATCATTACTTACAAGTAAAGATAACTAATAAAAATTAATATTGTAATACTAAAAAGCATGTTCTACTATAATATGCAGGATATTTAATCGACGCATGTTTAGGTGTTCACTAAACAAGTTACACAATTGTATGGGGGTTTAACCATTTATATCTTAAAAATATATTGAATGTGTAATTATATATTAGCTTTTCAGATTCACACAACTATATAAACAAACAGAGAGAAAGAAGACCAATTAACATTATGACTTTTTTTCATATGCTTCTGAAAAGGTAGTAACATTTTTGTTTACTTTTGTTTATTGAGTTCATTTTCATCAAACAATATAATATGATGATTTAATTGCTATAGATACATCATTGTCACAGAGATCCAACATAACATTTTCCTTTTTTCTCAAATTAAAGATTTTAAAATGGTGGAATTTTTACTTTTTGTATTCTACACTTATATCAACTTCAATCTCAATAATGACAAATTGTCAAATACTAAATAAAAGACATAAATTTTATTCATTTCATTTCACAATAAACTAGAAGGTTAAAGTTATAGATAGGACAAATTTAATGGGATTTGGATAGGTCCAACATTAGACTAGACAAAAGTTTCCATAGCCTTGAAAGGAGCCAAGGCACTTCCAATGGTGCTATAGGGAAATCTGTTTCCTCCCTTTTTTGATGTGCCAATCTGTGCTTCCTTCAGTTTGACTTCAAAGTCCCTCAGTTTCTGAGTTGAAAATCTTGAGTTTTCATAAGAAACATCCGTACCCAATGCTTCGTCAAGCATTTCTCCACGATTTTTCTTCTTTCATTTTCCCCTCCATATCGATGAAGCTCCTTATTTGTATCATCAACATAAGCATTTTGATGAGGCTTAGAATGTGTTAGGAACAACAACGTCTGGTGGAGGGATTCACTTTCAGGAACCTATCCACAATTGAATTGAAGAGTTCCCAATTGAGTAAACACTGTTGTTTTGGGATAAAATCACAGTGGCAACTTCAGCACAAAGGATACTTGCCTTCTTAAATGAGCCATTACATAGTTTAGAGAGAAAGTCACATTTAAGTTTTTCTCGTTTTGCATATGTGCAATTTCAATTTTGCGACCATTGACTTTTGCCATGTCTAAACCACTCATTTGAGAAGAAATGAAAATGTGATGTTGATTACCAACACATGTATTAAGACTCTATTTATAGTGATAAAATTATTAAATTGTTTGACCAAAATAAACTCAAAAGAAAAGAGATTATTTTTGCTTCCTTTTTCATATGGATTTGAACTAGATTCATAATATTAATTAGCTGTCTTTATTTGTTTCCTTGTTTGATGTCAATCTTTACACGTCATGATTACACATGCCATATTTTATTCTAATTAGAATTATATTTCTTGATTTTTGAAAAGTTTTGCATTTTCCATTCTTTTATGGTATTTTTTAATAAGTTTGTATATAACATAATTATAATTTATTAGCTAAATATGATTCCAATTACTATTAATAATTTCTAAACTTTCTCGTATATTTTATTTGGTAGTCATGTTTAGTAACCCTTTAAATTATAGCTCTAACAACGTGAAAATATTTGTTATTTAATTTATATTAATGTACCAAAAAATTTATGCACATCAATTTGAAACCTTAAGATAATTAGTGTGTATCCGAAAAGATCAATTACACAAACTGTTATAACTTAATTGTAATTCAAGCCAAGTGAAAAGAATGTAATGACAGATATTAATTTTAAATCTAACACAACTTAAACATGTATAAACTCCTCTAAAATGTTCTCGAACACTTGATATAAAACATTAGAAATCTCTAAAATGATATGATAAGATTTTATTCTCTTTTATCTATTTAACCACTTAATATTCTAAATTGATTAACTATTGAGATTCGGACTAAAATTATGTAAATAAAATATATAAGATAAATATACCTTACAAACAAATGTATTTGATTTCAAGATTGAGAAGATATATGCAACAAATTATTTCCTTTGATTCCTAGATTGTGGCAGCGTGCATCTCAATCTCACAGCGTAAAGATATGACACAGGCCTAACTCAACCCACCCCAAAAGCTAGCTCATGAGGGGAGGTGCAAGTCCATATAAACAAACCATCAGTCCATTCCCCAACCAATGTGGGACTTTAACCCACTTTAACAACAACATCATCTATCTAAAATTGCAACTTGGAAGCCCTTTAGAGAGGAACTCCATCCTGCCTTTTTAATGAGGTTTTTAGCCAATGTATAGTGGGTGAGGTGTATCATGTAGAATTAATTTGTTTAAATTCCTAACCTTTTTTATTGATTCATTTTATTTTTATTCATCGATATCTGTGTGTTAAAAAATTCAAAAAACATTCACATCAAATCTCTAACATAAATAATTTCTACACATTAAAAAAATGAACACAATTAATCCCTCAACTTGGAGAATTAACATTAGATTAAATCATTGATAGTGTGAAACATATTTAGAAGTTGGTAAGATTATTACTTGGGGTATTTATTAAAGTAGGTTTTCTAGATGATGATTATATTATATATTTCTTTAAATTTTTTACATTGCATACTATTCTTGGAAGTTTTCAATTCCTTTGCACTTTTACCGCTCAAATCCTCAAAACAAAAATATTGTCATTGATGTGAGGAGAAACATAGTGACAAATTCTATCATCCGTAATTTCTTAAATCTTATGATGTTCATTTAATAAATTACATACTTTAATTAGATAAGTCGATCTCACCGTAGAACCTATTTGGACTTTTTATCTCGTCACAACTCAAGTAAAAAACACTCAAATACTGTTGCAACAAATATGAGTTTGAAAGCATTAAATTTACTAAATTCTGATCCCATTTTATTTGGATAATCGAATATTCTTCTTTGTGATGATAATAGAAAAATATCAAAGTTGGCTTTGTCGTATTTATCATTATTGTGAAGTACTTACAGGCCTCTTGTATACTAATAGTAGATGACTAAGTAGATGCCCAGGAGTTGACTGATAAAACATAAGCAACAACAATAACTTTATATGTAGAAAAAATTTATTGATTATCGTATATGTTTCTTAGAGCCACACTACTTGCTTTGGGGCTATATAATTGTTGTGTTTCCTTTAGGGCTATTTGGTTAGCTGTAGAAGCATGAGCGCGCCTCGGGTGCTATGTACAAGCTCTGGGGGCTATTTAAAATGTGTCGAACTTGTAGATCTGTCTGTAGCTCGCGGAAGCGTGTGATGTCTAATGTAACTATGTTGAGGACTACAGAGCCATATTGAAGTCTATTCACTCATGGACTTTCTTAATGCTTGGAATATTTGTTTTGATCCTCAAAAAGTCTTGTGTGCTCAGGACCCACAGATATAACACCCTTATGTGCTGGAGATACAGAATTTGAATCCTTGTGTGCATTGAATATTATGAATCTGAGGGCCATGTATTGCTCGGATACGAATATATTAGCCTTGTGTGTAAATTGTTGATTGCTAATAGGGTATTGCCAATAGGGGCACATAGATTGAATAGTACATGTCGGGTCTTATGGAGGCTCAATGGAGTTGTTGATTGTTCTTTGTACTCGGGCTTATAAGGACTAGTTTAGGTTCTTATTTGTAAATATTGTGTATGTATGATCAAAGGTACAAATCACGTCAGGTTTCTATTAGACTTTCTAGATTATTACTTATGGTACTTATGATATCAGCTTCAGTTATAACTTTTGAATTACCTTACATACTTGATACATGCCTTTTTGTGCTGATGCCCCAAGTTTGGGCGCTGCATTCTTGCTGAGGAGTTCTAACAAACAGGTACTCGGAACCCCTATGTATCCTAGTTAAGTTCGACAAATTGACGGCTTTATTTAATTTACAGTTTTCATGTTCAGAAGCTTGTCAATCTTTTATTGTACGATTGATGAGTAGGTCAGATTTATTTCTTGAGACTATGTTATATGGTTATGCGTTGTTTTCCATATTAGTCTTCTCATTTTGTATTACTTGACTTTTCGGCCACGATGGCCTTTGTATGCATACGTACATATATATACACACATACCAACATACACACGCGCACACACACATATATATGTTCGTAGATATGGGTATTGTTGCTTCGCATAGCATTCTTGGCTATATATATCATGTTAGTCTCTTCAACCCATATGGATATGTTGATATTATGTTATATATGTTGGGTAGTTGAGTTACCGTTGTAGGATTCTCTATATTGGACTTGCCGATCAAGAATTCTTTAAAGCCAACTAATGAAAAGATATCGTACTTACAAGTAATATCTTTGAAAAGATAACTAATAAAAATTAATATTGTAATACTAAAGCATGTTCTACTACTCTTTACGGGGATATTTAATCTGACGCATGTTTAGGTGTTCACTAAATAATAAGTTACAATTGTATGGGAGGGGTTTAACCATTTATATCTTAAAAAATATATTGAATTTGTAATTATATATTAGCTTTTCAGATTCACAACTATATATAAACAAACAAGGAGAGAGAATCAATTAACATTATGACTTTTTCATATCTTACGAAAAGGTAGTAACATTTTTTTACTTTTTACTTTGTTTATTGAGTTCATTTTCGTATGAAACAATATAATATGATTTAATTGCTTTATAGATACATCATTGGTCTTGAGATCCAACATAACATTTTCCTTTTTCTCAAATTAAAGATTTTAAAATGGCTGGAATTTTACTTTTTGTACATTCTACACTTATATATCAACTTCAATCTCAATAATGACAAATTGTCAAATACTAAATAAAAGACATAAATTTTATTCATTTCATTTCACAATAAACTAGAAGGTTAAAGTTATAGATAGGACAAATTTAATGGGATTTTGGAGTGATCCAACATTGGAACTAGACAAAGTTTTCCATAGCCTTGAAAGGAGGCCAGGCACTTCCAATGGTGCTATAGGGAAATGCAATACCACACTCCCTTGCGATGTGCCAATCTATTAGCTTCCTTCAGTTTGACTTCAAAAAGTCTCCCTCGGTTTGAAGTTGAAAAATCTTGGTTTTCATAAAAAAACATCAGGTACCCAATGCTTGTCAAGCATTTCTCCACGATTTTTCACTTCTTTCATTTTCCCCTCCATATCTGATAGCTCCTTATTTGTATCATCAACATAAGCATTTTGATGAGGCTTAGAATGTGTTAGGAACAACAACGTACGGTGGAGGATTCACTCCGAGGAACCTATCCACAATTGAATTGACAGGAAAGGGTTCCCAATTGAGTAAACCTTGTTGTTTTGGGATAAAATCACAGTGGCAACTTCAGCACCACAAAGGATAGAATTTCACTTGCCTTCTTAAATAGGCCATTACATAGTTTAGTCACATTTAAGTTTTCTCGTTTGCATATGTATTTCAATTTTGCGACCATTAGGCTTTTTTGCCATGTCTAAACCACTCATTTGAGAAAGTAAGAAAATGTGATGTTGGGTCTCAACATGTATTAAGACTCTATTTATAGTGATAAAATTATTAAATTGTTTGACCAAAATAAACTCAAAAAGAAAAAGTTATTTTGCTTCCTTTTTCATATGGATTTGAACTAGATTCATAATATTAATTAGCTGTCTTTATTTGTTTCCTTGTTTGATGTCAATCTTTACACGTCATGATTACACATGTATGACTTTTTATTTCTAATTAGAATTATCTTTTTTGATTTTTTGAAAGTTTTTGCATTTTCCATTCTTTATGGTATTTTTTTAATAAGTTTGTATATAACATAATTATAATTTATTAGAAAAATATGATTTAGTGTTATAATAATTTCTAAACTTTCTCGTATATTTTATTTTGTAGTCATGTTTAGTAAAAGACCTTCAATTATAAGCTCTAACAACGTGAAAATGTTGTTGACTAATTTATATTAATGTACCAAAAAATTTATGCACATCAATTTGAAACCTTAAGATAATTAGTGTGTATCAAGATCAATTACAAACTGTTATAACTTAAAGTGTAATTCAAGCAAGAGTGAAAGAATGTAATGACAGATATTAATTTTAAAATCTAACACAACTAAACATGTATAAACTCCTCTAAAATGTTCTCGAACACTTGATATAAAACATTAGAAATCTCTAAAATGATATGATAGATTTTATTCTCTTTTATCTATTTAACCACTTAATATTCTAAATTGATTAACTATTGAGATTCGGACTAAAATTATGTAAATAAAATATATAAGATAAATATATACCTTACAAACAAATGTATTTGATTTCAAGATTGAGGAGATATATGCAACAAATTATTTCCTTTGATTCCTAGATTGTGAAAAGCGTGTGCATCTCAATCTCTAGCTGTAAAGATATGGTACATGCGCCTAACTCAACCCCAAAGCTAGCTTATGAGGGAGGAGTTGCCCAAGTCCATAAACAAACCATCAGTCCATTCCCCAACCAATGTGGGACTTTAACCCACTTTAACAACAACATCATCTATCTAAAATTGCAACTTGGAAGCCCTTTAGAGGAACTCCATCCTGCCTTTTTAATGAGGTTTTTTTAGCCAATGTATAATTGGGTGAGGTGTATCATGTAGAATTAATTTGTTTAAATTCCTAACCTTTTTTATTGATTCATTTTATTTTTATTCATCGCATATACGTATTGTTAAAAAATTCAAAAAACATTCACATCAAATCTCTAACATAAATAATTTCTACACATTAAAAAAATGAACACAATTAATCCCTCAACTTGGAGAATTAACATTAGATTAAATCATTGATAGTGTGAAACATATTTAGGGGATTGGTAAGATTATTACTTGGGGTATTTATTAAAGTAAGAGTTTTTCTAGATGATGAATTATATATTATCTATACATTTCTTTAAATTTTTGTTACATACTAACTTGGAAGTTTTCAATTCCTTTGCACTTTTACATCAAATCCACAAAACAAAAAAATATTGTCATTGATGTGAGGAGAAACATAGTTACAAATTCTATCATCCGTAATTTCTTAAATCTTATGATATTCATTTTAATAAATTACATACTCTAATGAGATAAGTCGATCTCATAGTCGGTAACCTATTTGGACTTTTATCTCATTACAACTCAAGTAAAAAACACCCAAATACTGTTGCAACAAATATGAGTTGAAGCATTAAATTTACTATAAATTCTGATCCCATTTTGTTGGATAATCGAATGTTCTTCTTTGTGATGATAATAGAAAAATATCAAGTTGGCTTTGTCGTATTTATCATTATTGTGATACTTTTGAGCCTCTTGTATACTAATAGTAGATGATTAAGTAGATACTTAGGAGTTGACTGATAAAACATAAGCAACAACAATAACTTTATATGTAGAAAAATTTATTGATTATGTTATATGTTTCTTAGAGCCACACTACTTGCTTTGGGGCTATATAATTTGTGTTTCCTTTAGGGCTGTTTGGTTAGCTATAGAAGCGTGACGCGCCTCGGAGTGCTATGTACAAGCTGTCTAAGGGGCTATTTAAAAATGTGTCAGGCTTGTAGATCTATCCTGTGCTCGCAGAGCGATGTGATGTCTAATATAACTATGTTGAGGACTACAGAGCCATATTGAAGTCTATTCACTCATGGACTTTCTTAATGCTTGGAATTAGTGTTTTTGGTCTCCCACAAGAGTCTTGTGTTGCTCGGGATACAGATATAACACCCTTATGTGCTGGAGATACAGAATTTGAATCCTTGTGTGCATTGAATATTATAGATCACAGAGGCCATGTGTGCTCGGATACAGATATATTAGCCTTGTGTGCTTAAATTGTTGATTGCTAATAGGGCCAAGGTATTGCCAATAGGGGTACATAGATTGAATAAGCTGTCGGGTCTTATGGAGGCTCAATTAGGTTGTTGATTGTTCTTTGTACTCGGAAGCTTATAAAGGACTAGTTTAGGTTCTTATTGCTTAAATATTGTACAGCATGTGGCGATAAAGGTAAGTACGATAGGATTTCTAATAGACTTTCCTAGATTATTACTTATGGTACTTATGATGCTCGGCTTGATTATAACTTTTAGTTACCTTACATACTTGATACATTATTTGGTACTGATGCTAAGTTTGGGCGCTACATTCTTGCTTGCAGGTTCTAACAAACAGGTACTCGGAACCCCTATGTATCCTAGTTAAGTTCGGCAAATTGACGACTTTATTTAATTCAGGTTTTCATGTTGAAGCTTGTCAATCTTTATTATGCAGAGTTGATAGTGAGTGGAGCCTATTTCTTGCAGACTATGTTATATAGTTGTACGTTGTTTTCATATTAGTATTCTTGTTTTGTATTAACAACTTCATGCGATGGCCTTTGTATGCATACGTACATATATATACACACATACCAACATACACACGCGCACACACACATATATATGTTCGTAGATAGCAGGTGACCTTGTTAGCCCGCATAGCATTCTTGGCTATATATATCATGTTAGTCTCTTCAACCCATATAGGGATATGTTGATATTATGTTATATATGTTGGGCTAGTTGGATCTGGTGTAGGATTCTCTATATTGGACTTGCCGATCAGAATTCTTTAAGCCAACTAATGAATATCATTACTTACAAGTATCTTTGAAAAGATAACTAATAAAAATTAATATTGTAATACTAAAGCATGTTCTACTACTCTTTACGGGGATATTTAATCGGCTAGCATGTTTTAGGTGTTCACTTTTTCATATGCTTCTGAAAAAGGTAGTAACATTTTTGTTTTACTTTTTGTTTATTGAGTTCATTTCATCAAACAATATAATATGATTTATTGCTATAGACCTACATCATTGGTCTTGGAATCCAACATAACATTTTTCCTTTTTCTCAAATTAAAGATTTTTAAAATAGGCGGAATTTTACTTTGTGCATTCTACACTTATATATCAACTTCAATCTCAATAATGACAAATTGTCAAATACTAAATAAAAGACATAAATTTTATTCATTTCATTTCACAATAAACTAGAAGGTTAAAGTTATAGATAGGACAAATTTAATGGGATTGGATGATCCAACATAGACAAAGTTTTCCATAGCCTTGAAAGGGCAAGGCACTTCAATGGTGCTATAGAAATGCAATACCACACTCCCTTTTGATGTGCCAATCTATTGCTTCCTTCGGTTGACCAAAGTCTCCTCAGTTTCTGAAGTTGAAAATCAGGTTTTCATAAAAAAGAACATCTGGTACTTTGTACTTCGTCAAGCATTTCTCCACGATTTTTCACTTCTTTCATTTTCCCCTCCATATCTGATAGCTCCTTATTTGTCTCATCAACATAAGCATTTTGATGAGGCTTAGAAGAGATGTGTTGAACAACAACGTGCAGTGGAGGATTCACTCCGAGGAACCTATCCACAATTGAATTGACGAAGAGGGTTCCCAATTGAGTAAGCTCTTTGTTTTGGGATAAAATCATAGAGGCAACTTCAGCACCACAAAGGATAGAGATTTCACTTGCCTTCTTAAATAGGCCATTACGCCGTTTAAGAGAAAGTCACATTTAAGTTTTCTCGTTTTTGCATATGTGCAATTTCAATTTTTTGCGACCATTAGGCTTTTTTGCCATGTCTAAACCACTCATTTGAGAAAGTAAGAAAATGTGATGTTGGGTCTCAACATGCATTAAGACTCGTATAGTGATAAAATTATTAAATTGTTTGACCAAAATAAACTCAAAAAAGAAAAAAAGTTATTTTGCTTCCTTTTTCATATGGATTTGAACTAGATTCATAATATTAATTAGCTGTCTTTATTTGTTTCCTTGTTTGATGTCAATCTTTACACGTCATGATTACACATGCCATATTTTTATTCTAATTAAATTATGTTGATTTTGATTTTGAAAAGAGATTTTTGCATTTCCATTCTTTTATGGTATTTTTTAATAAGTTTGTATATAACATAATTATAATTTATTAGCTAAAAATATGATTCCAATTACTATTAATAATTTCTAAACTTTCTCGTATATTTTATTTTGTAGTCATGTTTAGTAAAAGACCTTCAATTATAAGCTCTAACAACGTGAAAATATTTGTTGACTAATTTATATTAATGTACCAAAAAATTTATGCACATCAATTTGAAACCTTAAGATAATTAGTGTGTATTCAAGATCAATTACAAACTGTTATAACTTAATTGTAATTCAAGCCAAGTGAAAGAATGTAATGACAGATATTAATTTTAAAATCTAACACAACTAAACATGTATAAACTCCTCTAAAATGTTCTCGAACACTTGATATAAAACATTAGAAATCTCTAAAATGATGTGATAAGATTTTATTCTCTTTTATCTATTTAACCACTTAATATTCTAAATTGATTAACTATTAAGATTCGGACTAAATTAATAAATAAAATATATAAGATAAATATATACCTTACAAACAAATGTATTTGATTTCAAGATTGAGGAGATATATGCAACAAATTATTTCCTTTGATTCTAGATTGTGGCCGTATGCATCTCAATCTCTGGCTACTTAAAAGAATCATGACACTGGGCCTAACTCAACCCCAAGCTAGCTCTCATGAGAGGAGGATTGCCCAAGTCCATATAAACAAACCATCAGTCCATTTAACCAATGTGGGACTGCAACCCACTTTAACAACAACATCATCTATCTAAAATTGCAACTTGGAAGCCCTTTAGAGGAACTCCATCCTGCCTTTTTAATGAGTTTTTAGCCAATGTATAATTGGGTGAGGTGTATCATGTAGGGTAATTTGTTTAAATTCTAACCTTTTTATTTATTGATTCATTTTATTTTTATTCATCGCATATCTGTGTGTTAAAAATTCAAAGAACATTCACATCAAATCTCTAACATAAATAATTTCTACACATTAAAAAAATGAACACAATTAATCCTCAACTTGGAGAATTAACATTAGATCAAATCATTGATAGTGTGAAGAAGTATATTTGGTGGGTGGTAAGATTATTGTTGGGGTATTTATTAAAGTAAGAGTTTTCTAGATGATGAATTATATATTATCTATACATTTCTTTTAAATTTTTACATTGCATACTATTCTTGGAAGTTTTCAATTCCTTTGCACTTTGCAGCTCAAATCCTCAAAACAAAAATATTGTCATTGATGTGAGGAGAAACATAGTTACAAATTCTATCATCCATAATTTCTTAAATCTTATGATGTTCATTTAATAAATTACATACTGTGAGATAAGTGATCTCACCGTCTGAGAACCTATTTGGACATCTCGTACAACTCAAGTAAAAATACCCAAATACTTGCAACAAATATGAGTTTGAAAACATTAAATTTATAAATTCTGATCCATTTTATTTGGATAATCGAATGTTCTTCTTTGTGATGATAATAGAAAAATATCAAGTTGGCTTTGTCGTATTTATCATTATTGTGATACTTTCTTGAGCCTCTTGTATACTAATAGTAGATTAAGTAGATACTTGGAGTTGGTGATGTGTAAGCAACAACAATAACTTTATATGTAGAAAAATTTATTGATTATAAGTATATGTTTCTTAGAGCCACACTTTACTTGCTTTGGGCTATATAATTGTGTGTTTGCTTTAGAATTTCATTGGTTATTTGTGAAGCATGTGGCATACTCGGGTGCTATGTACAAGCTGTCTAAGGGAGCTATTTAAAAATGTGTCGGGCTTGTAGATTATCCTGTGCTCCTTGAGAGGAGTGATGTGATGTCTAATATAACTATGTTGAGGACTACAGAGCCATATTGAAGTCTATTCACTCATGGACTTTCTTAATGCTTGGAATATTTGTTTTGATCCTCACAAAGAGTCTTGTGTGCTCGGGATACGGATATAACACCCTTATGTCTTAGTCTGAGAATTTGAATCCTTGTGTGCATTGAATATTATAGATACAGGAGCCATGTGTGCTCGGATACAGATATATTAGCCTTGTATTGTAAATTGTTGATTGCTAATAGGGCAAGGTATTGCCAATAGGGGTACATGGTGAATAGTATGTCGGGTCTTATGGAGGCTCAATTAGGTTGTTGATTGTTCTTTGTACTCGGGCTTATAAGGACTAGTTTAGGTTCTTATTTGCTTAAATATTATTAGCATGTAGCCGATAAAGGTAAGTACGTCCGGGATTTCTAATAGACTTTCCTAGATTATTACTTATGGTACTTATGATATCAGCTTCAGTTATAACTTTTAGTTACCTTACATACTTGATACATTATTTAGTCTTGATGCCCCCAAGTTTTGGTATTTGCATTCTTGCTTGCGGAGTTCTAACAAACAGGTACTCGGAACCCCTATGTATCCTAGTTAAGTTCGGCAAATTGGCGGCTTTATTTAATTCACAGTTTTCAGCTGTTGAAACTTGTCAATCTTTTGTTGTACGATTGATGTAGTGGGGCCCTATTTCTTGCAGACTATGTTATATAGTTGTACGTTGTTTTCCATATTAGTCTTTAACAGCTTTTCAGCCCTGATGGCCTTTGTATGCATACGTACATATATATACACACATACCAACATACACACGCGCACACACACATATATATCAGCCCCAGTAGATAGCGAGGTGACCTTGTTAGCCCGCATAGCATTCTTGGCTATATATATCATGTTAGTCTCTTGACCCATATGGGGATATGTTGATATTATGTTATATATGTTGGGCTAGTTGGAGTTACCGTTGTAGGATTCTCTATTTTGGACTTACGATCCAGGAATTCTTTAAGCCAACTAATGAAAAGCTATCGTACTTACAAGTAATACTGAAAAGATAACTAATACATAATATTGTAATACTAAAGCATGTTCTACTACTCTTTACGGGGATATTTAATCTGACGCATGTTTAGGTGTTCACTAAATAATAAGTTACAATTGTATGGGAGGGGTTTAACCATTTATATCTTAAAAAATATATTGAATGTGTAATTATATATTAGCTTTTCAGATTCACAACTATATAAACAAACAAGGAAGAGAATCCAATTAACATTATGTTTTTTTCATATGCTTCTGAAAAGGTAGTAACATTTTTTGTTTTACTTTTTTGTTTATTGAGTTCATTTTCATCAAACAGATATATATGATGATTTAATTGCTATAGATACATCATTGGTCTTGAGATCCAACATAACATTTTCCTTTTTTCTCAAATTAAAGATTTTAAAATGACTGGAATTTTACTTTTTGTACATTCTACACTTATATATCAACTTCAATCTCAATAATGACAAATTGTCAAATACTAAATAAAAGACATAAATTTTATTCATTTTATTTCACAATAAACTAGAAGGTTAAAAAGTTATAGATAGGACAAATTTAATGGGATTTGGATGATCAACATTGGAACTAGACAAAGAGTTTTCCATAGCGAAAGGAGCAAGGCACTTCCAATGGTGCTATAGGGAAATGCAATACCACTCCTTTTGATGTGCCAATCCTATTAGCTTCCTTCAGTTTGACTTCAAAAAGTCTCCCTCAGTTTCTGAAGTTGAAAATCAGGTTTTCATAAGAAACATCCATTGTGTCTTCGTCAAGCTTCTCCCTTCATTTTCCCCTCCATATCTGATAGCTCCTTATTTGTCTCATCAACATAAGCATTTGATGAGGCTTAGAGAAAGATGTGTTAGGAACAACAACGTCACGGTGGAGGATCACTCCGAGGAACCTATCCACAATTGAATTGACGAAGGTTCCCAGGTGGGCTCTTGTTGTTTTGGGATAAAATCACGGTGGCAGCTTCAGCACCACAAAAGGATAGAGATTTCACTTGCCTTCTTAAATAGGCCATTACGCCGTTTAGAGAAAGTCACATTTAAGTTTTTCTCGTTTTGCATATGTGCAATTTCAATTTTTTTGCGACCATTAGGCTTTTTGCCATGTCTAAACCACTCATTTGAGAAGTAAAAATATGATGTTGGGTCTCAACATGCATTAAGACTCTATTTATAGACGATAAAATTATTATTGGCCAAAATAAACTCAAAAAAGAAAAAAAAGTTATTTTATCCCTTTTTCATATGGATTTGAACTAGATTCATAATATTAATTAGGCTGTCTTTATTTGTTTCCTTGTTTGATGTCAATCTTTACCGCGTCATGATTACATCCATATTTTTATTCTAATTAGAATTATGTTATTTGATTTTTTGAAAAGTTTTTGCATTTTCCATTCTTTTATGGTATTTTTTAATAAGTTTGTATATAACATAATTATAATTTATTAGCTAAAATATGATTCCAATTACTATTAATAATTTCTAAACTTTCGTATATTTTATTTGTAGTCATGTTTAATGCAAAGGCCTTCAATTATAAGCTCTAACAACGTGAAAATATTTGTTGACTAATTTATATTAATGTACCAAAAAATTTATGCACATCAATTTGAAACCTTAAGATAATTAGTGTGTATCAAAGAATCAATTACAAACTGTTATAACTTAATTGTAATTCAAGCCAAGTGAAAGAATGTAATAATGATATTAATTTTAAATCTAACACAACTAAACATGTATAAACTCCTCTAAAAATGTTCTCGAACACTTGATATAAAAACATTAGAAATCTCTAAAATGATATGATAAGATTATTCTCTTTTATCTATTTAACCACTTAATATTCTAAATTGATTAACTATTGAGATTCGGACTAAAATTATGTAAATAAAATATATAAGATAAATATATACCTTACAAACAAATGTATTTGATTTCAAGATTGAGAATATATGCAACAAATTATTTCCTTTGATTCCTAGATTGTGAAAAGCTGTATGCATCTCAATCTCACAGCGTAAAGATGACACTGGAGCTAACTCAACCCCAAAGCTAGCTCATGAGGGAGGATTGCCCAAGTCCATATAAACAAACCATCAGTCCATTCCCCAACCAATGTGGGACTTTAACCCACTTTAACAACAACATCATCTATCTAAAATTGCAACTTGGAAGCCCTTTAGAGGAACTCATCCCTGCCTTTTTAATGAGGTTTTTGTAATGTATAATTGGGTGAGGTGTATCATGTAGAATTAATTTGTTTAAATTCCTAACCTTTTTATTGATTCATTTATTTTTATTCATCGATATGCATTGTGTTAAAATTCAAAACATTCATCAAATCTCTAGCATAAATAATTTCTACACATTAAAAAAATGAACACAATTAATCCCTCAACTTGGAGAATTAACATTAGATCAAATCATTGATAGTGTGAAACATATTTAGGGGATTGGTAAGATTATTGCCAATGGGTATTTATTAAAGTAAGAGTTTTTCTAGATGATGAATTATATATTATCTATACATTTCTTTAAATTTTTTACATTGCATACTATTCTTGGAAGTTTTCAATTCCTTTGCACTTTTACCCGCTCAAATCCTCAAAACAAACATTGTCATTGATGTGAGGAGAAACATAGTTACAAATTCTATCATCCGTAATTTCTTAAATCTTATGATGTTCATTTAATAAATTACATACTTTAATGAGATAAGTCGATCTCCGTCAGACCTATTTCAGACTTTTTATCTCATTATTAACTCAAGTAAAAAAACACCCAAATACTGTCATTGATGTGAGGAGAAACATAGTTACAAATTCTATCATCCGTAATATCTTAAATCTTATGATGTTCATTTAATAAATTACATACTTTAATGAGATAAGTGGAACTCACCGTCTGAGAACCTATTTCAGACTTTTATCTCATACAACTCAAGTAAAAACACCCAAATACTGTTGCAACAAATATGAGTTAGAAAGCATTAAATTTACTAAATTCTGATCCCATTTTATTTGGATAATCGAATGTTCTTCTTTGTGATGATAATAGAAATATATCTAGTTGGCTTTGTCGTCTTTATCTTTATTGTGATACTTATGAGCCTCTTGTATACTAATAGTAGATGATTAAGTAGATACTTAGGAGTTGACTGATAAAACATAAGCAACAACATTAACTTTATATGTAGATAAAATGTATAGATTATCGTATATGTTGCTTAGAGCCACACTACTTGCTTTGGGGCTATATAATTGTTGTGTTTCCTTTAGGGTTGTTTGGTTAGCTGTAGAAGTATGAGCGCGCCTTGGGTGCTATATACAAGCTGTCTAAGGGGCTATTTAAAAATGTGTCAGGCTTGTAGGGCTATCCTGTGCTCGCAGAGCGATGTGATGTCTAATAGAACTATGTTGAGGACTACAGAGCCATAATGAAGTCTATTCACTCATGGACTTTCTTAATGCTTGGAATGACTATTTTAATCCTCACAAGAGTCTTGTGTGCTCGGGATACAGATATAACAACCTTATGTGCTTGAGATACAGATTTAGAATCCTTGTGTGCATTGGATATTATATATACAGGAGCCATGTGTGCTCGGATACAGATATATGAGCCTTGTGTTCTTAAATTGTTGATTGCTAAAAGGGCCAAAGTATTGCCAATAGGGGTACATAGATTGAATTGTACATGTCGGGGCTTATGGAGGCTCAATTAGGTTGTTGATTGTTGTTTGTACTCGGGCTTATAAGGACTAGTTTAGGTTCTTATTTGCTTAAATATTGTGTAGCATGTAGCAGATAAAGGTAAGTACGTCCGGGATTTCTAATAGACTTTCCTAGATTATTACTTACGGTACTTATGATATCAGCTTCAGTTATAACTTTTAGTTACCTTACATACTTGATACATTATTTGGTACTGATGCCCCAAGTTTGGGCGCTGCATTCTTTCATGCAGGTTCTAAGAAACAGGTTCTCGGAACCCCTATGTATCCGAGTTAAGTTCAGCAAATTGGCCAGCTTTATTTAATTCACAGTTTTCATGTTCAGAAGTTTGTAAATATTTTGTTGTACAATTGATGAGTAGGTCGAGGCCCTATTTCTTGCAGACTTTGTTATATAGTTGTACGTTGTTGGCCATATTAGTCTTGTCGTTTTGTATTAACAGCTTTTCAGCCCTGATGGCCTTTGTATGCATACGTACATATATATGCATACATACCTAAGTACACACGCACACACACATATATATATGTTCAACTTTTATGTAATCGTAGATAGCATGTGACCTTGTTAGCCTGCATAGCATTCTTGGCTATATATATCATGTTAGTGTGTGACCTTGTTAGCCCGCATAGCATTCTTGGCTATATATATCATGTTAGTCTCAGCCCATATAGGGATAAGGATATTATGTTATATATGTTGGGCTAGTTGAGTTACCGTTGTGATTCTCTATTTTGACTTGCCGATCGTGAATTCTTTAAGCCAACTAATGAAAAGATATCATTACTTACAAGTAATAATCGAAAAGATAACTAATAAAAATTAATATTGTAATACTAAAGCATGTTCCCACTACTCTTTACGGGGATATTTAATCTGACGCATGTTTAGGTGTTCACTAAATAATAAAGGCAATTGTATGATGGGGTTTCATTTATATCTTAAAAGTATTGAATGTGTAATTATATATTAGCTTTTCAGATTCACACCATATAAACAAACAAGGAAGAGAATCCAATTAACATTATGACTTTTTTTCATATGTTTCGAAAAAGGTAGTAACATTTTTGTTTTATTTTGTTTATTGAGTTCATTTTCATCAAAACAATATAATAAGATGATTTAATTGTTATAGATACATCATTGGTCTTGAGATCCAACATAACATTTTTCCTTTTTTTCTCAAATTAAAGATTTTAAAATGACTGGAATTTTACTTTTTGTACATTCTACACTTATATATCAACTTCAATCTCAATAATGACAAATTGTCAAATACTAAATAAAAGACATAAATTTTATTCATTTTATTTCACAATAAACTAGAAGGTTAAAGTTATAGATAGGACAAATTTAATGGGATTTGGATGATCCAACATTGGAACTAGACAAAGGATTTTCCATAGCCTTGAAAGGAGCCAAGGCACTTCCAATGGTGCTATAGGGAAATGCACACACACTCCCTTTTTTGATGTGCCAATCTATTAGCTTCCTTCAGTTTGACTTCAAAAGTTCCTCAGTTCTCGGCTGGAAAATCACCGAGTTTTTCATAAGAAACATCCGCACTCCAATGCTTCGTCGCTACTTCCTCCACGATTTTTCACTTCTTTCATTTTCTCCTCCATATCTGATAGCTCCTTATTTGTCTCATCAACATAAGCATTTTGATGAGGCTTAGAAGATGTGTTAGGAACAACAACGTCTGGTGGAGGATTTACCTCCGAGGAACCTATCCACAATTGAATTGATGTATGGGTTCCAATTGAGTAAACACTGTTGTTTTGGGATAAAATCACAGTGGCAACTTCAGCACCACAAAGGATAGAGATTTCACTTGCCTTCTTAAATAGGCCATTATGCCGTTTAGAGAAAGTCACATTTAAGTTTTCTCGCTTGCATGTGCAATTTCAATTTTTTGCGACCATTAGTTTTTGCCATGTCTAAACCACTCATTTGAGAAAGTAAGAAAATGTGATAAGTTGGGTCTCAACATGCATTAAGACTTTTTAATAGTTTTATAAAATTATTAAATTGTTTGACCAAAATAAACTCAAAAAGAAAAAAAAAAGTTATTTTGCTCTTTTCATATGGATTTGAATCCAGATTCATAATATTAATTAGCTGTCTTTGTTTGTTTCCTTGTTTGATGTCAATCTTTACACGTCATGATTGCACATCCATATTTTTATTCTAATTAGAATTATGTTATTTGATTTTTTGAAAAGTTTTTGCATTTTCCATTCTTTTATGGTATTTTTTAATAAGTTTGTATATAACATAATTATAATTTATTAGCTAAAAATATGATTCCAATTACTATTAATAATTTCTAAACTTTCTCGTATATTTTATTTTGTAGTCATGTTTAGTAAAAGACCTTCAATTATAAGCTCTAACAACGTGAAAATATTTGTTGACTAATTTATATTAATGTACCAAAAAATTTATGCACATCAATTTGAAACCTTAAGATAATTAGTGTGTATCCAAGATCAATTACAAACTGTTATAACTTAATTGTAATTCAAGCCAAGTGAAAGAATGTAATGACAGATATTAATTTTAAAATCTAACACAAATTCAAACATGTATAAACTCCTCTAAAATGTTCTCGAACACTTGATATAAAACATTAGAAATCTCTAAAATGATATGATAAGATTTTATTCTCTTTTATCTATTTAACCACTTAATATTCTAAATTGATTAAACTATGAATTCGACTAAAATTATGTAAATAAAATATATAAGATAAATATATACCTTACAAACAAATGTATTTGATTTCAAGATTGAGGAGATATATGCAACAAATTATTTCCTTGATTCCTAGATTGTGAAAACTGTGCATCTCAATCTCACAACTGTAAAGATATGGTACATGCGCCTAACTCAACCCCAAAAGCTAGCTCATGAGGGGAGGATTGCCCAAGTCCATATAAACAAACCATCAGTCCATTTCAACCAATGTGGGACTTTAACCCACTTTAACAACAATATCATCTATCTAAAATTGCAACTTTGGAAGCCCTTAGAGGAACTCATCCCTGCCTTTAATGAGGTTTTTTTAGCCAATGTATAATTGGGTATGTAGAATTAATTTGTTTAAATTCCTAAACCTTTTTTATTGATTCATTTTATTTTTATTCATCGATATCTCAGGTGTTAAAAATTCAAAAAACATTCACATCAAATCTCTAACATAAATAATTTCTACACATTAAAAAAATGAACACAATTAATCCCTCAACTTGGAGAATTAACATTAGATCAAATCATTGATAGTGTGAAACATATTTAGGGGATTGGCAGATTATTACTTGGGGTATTTATTAAAGTAAGAGTTTTCTGATGATGAATTATATATTATCTATACATTTCTTTAAATTTTTTACATTGCATACTATTCTTGGAAGTTTTCAATTCCTTTGCACTTTTACCGCTCAAATCCTCAAAACAAAAATATTGTCATTGATGTGAGGAGAAACATAGTTACAAATTCTATCATCCGTAATTTCTTAAATCTTATGATGTTCATTTAATAAATTACATACTTTAATGAGATAAGTCGATCTCACCCTTCCGAGAACCTATTTCAGACTTTTTACTGTACAACTCAAGTAAAAACACCCAAATACTGTTGCAACAAATATGAGTTTGAAAGCATTAAATTTACTAAATTCTGATCCCATTTTATTTGGATAATCGAATTCTTCAGGATGATAATAGAAAAATATCAAGTTGGCTTTGTCGTATTTATCATTATTGTGATACTTTTGAGCCTCTTGTATACTAATAGTAGATGATTAAGTAGATACTTAGGAGTTGACTGATAAAACATAAGCAACAACAATAACTTTATATGTAGAAAAAATTTATTGATTATCGTATATGTTTCTTAGAGCCACACTACTTGCTTTGGGGCTATATAATTGTTGTGTTTCCTTAGGCTGTTTGGTTAGCTGTAGAAGCATGAGCGCGCCTCGGGTGCTATGTACAAGCTGTCTAAGGGGCTATTTAAAATGTGTGTCAGGCCTTTAGATCTATCCCGTGCTCGCAGAGCGATGTGATGTCTAATATAACTATGTTGAGGACTACAGAGCCATATTGAAGTCTATTCACTCATGGACTTTCTTAATGCTTGGAATGACTGTTTTGATCACAAGAGTCTTGTGTACCGGGATACACATATAACACCCTTATGTGCTGGAGATACAGAATTTGAATCCTTGTGTGCATTGAATATTATAGATAATGTGAGCCATGTGTGCTCGGATACAGACATAGTTAAGCCTTGTGTGCTTAAATTGTTGATTGCTAATAGGGCCAAGGTATTGCCAATAGGGGTACATAGATTGAATAGTACATGTCGGGTCTTATGGAGGCTCAATTAGGTTGTTGATTGTTCTTTGTACTGGCTTATATGACTAGTTTAGGTTCTTATTTTGTTTAAATATTGTGTAGCATGTAGCCGATAAAGGTAAGTACGTCCGAAATTTCTAATAGACTTTCCTAGATTATTACTTATGGTACTTATGATATCAGCTTCAGTTATAACTTTTAGTTACCTTACATACTTGATACATTATTTGGTACTGATGCCCCAAGTTTGGGCGCTGCATTCTTGCTTGCAGGTTCTAACAAACAGGTACTCGGAACCCCTATGTATCCTAGTTAAGTTCAGCAAATTGGCCAGCTTTATTTGTTCACAGTTTTCATGTTCAGAAGCTTGTCAATCTTTTTTGTTGGGCCAGTTGATGAGTAGGTCGGGGCCCTATTTCTTGCGTACTATGTTATATAGTTGTACGTTGTTTTCCATATTAGTCTTCTCGTTTTGTATTAACAGCTTTTCAGCCCTGATGGCCTTTGTATGCATACGTACATATATATACACACATACCAACATACACACGCGCACACACATATATGTTCGTAGATAAAGTGTGTGACCTTGTTAAATCGCATAGCATTCTTGGCTATATATATCATGTTAGTCTCTTCAGCCCATATAGGGATATGTTGATATTATGTTATATATGTTGGGCTAGTTGAGTTACCGTTGTAGGATTCTCTATTTTGGACTTGCCGATCAGGAATTCTTTAAGCCAACTAATGAAAAGCTATCACATTACAAGTAATACCGAAAAAGATAACTAATAAAAATTAATATTGTAATACTAAAGCATGTTCTACTACCTTTAAGGGGATATTTAATCTGACGCATGTTTCTTAGGTGTTCACTAAATAATAAGTTACAATTGTATGGGGGGGTTTAACTATTTATATCTTAAAAATATAACGAATGTGTAATTATATATTAGCTTTCAGATTCACAACTATATAAACAAACAAGGAAGAATCAATTAATATTATGACTTTTTTCATATGCTTCTGAAAAAGGTAGTAACATTTTTCGTTTTACTTTTGTTTATTGAGTTCGTTTCATCAAACAATATAATATGATGATTTAATTGCTATAGATACATCATTGGTCTTGAGATCCAACATAACATTTTTCCTTTTTTTCTCAAATTAAAGATTTTTAAATGGATGGAATTTTACTTTTTGTACATTCTACACTTATATATCAACTTCAATCTCAATAATGACAAATTGTCAAATACTAAATAAAAGACATAAATTTTATTCATTTCATTTCATAATAAACTAGAAGGTTAAAGTTATAGATAGGAAATTTAATGGTATTTGGATGATCCAACATTGAACTAGACAAAGGATTTTCCATAGCCTTGAAAGGAAAGCTACAAGGCACTTCCAATGGTGCTATAGGGATATGCACACCACATTCCTTTTGATGTGCCACCCATTAGCTTCCTTTAGTTTGACTTCAAAAGTCTTCCCTCAGTTTCTGAAGTTGAAAATCACCGAAGTTTTTCATAGAAATATCCGTATTCCAATGCTTCGTCAAGCATTTCTCCACGATTTTCACTTTTCATTTTCCTCCATATCTGATAGCTCTCATTTGTCTCATCAACATAAGCATTTTGATGAGGCTTAGAAGATGTGTGTTAGAACAACAACGTCCGGTGGAGGATCACTCCGAGGAACCTATCCACAATTGAATTGACAGAAGGGTTTCCAATTGAGTAAACACCTGCTGTTTTGGGATAAAATCACAGTGGTAACTTCAGCACCACAAAGGATAGAGATTTCACTTGCCTTCTTAAATAGGCCATTACGCCGTTTAGAGAAAGTCACATTTAAATTTTTCTCGTTTTGCATATGTGCAATTTCAATTTTTTTGCGACCATTAGGCTTTTTTGCCATGTCTAAACCACTCATTTGAGAAAGTAAGAAAATGCATGTTGGGTCTCAAATATGCATTAAGACTCTATTTATAGTGATAAAATTATTAAATTGTTTGACCAAAATAAACTCAAAAAAGAAAAAAGTTATTTTGCTTCCTTTTTCATGGGTGGATTTGAACTAGATTCATAATATTAATTAGCTGTCTTTATTTACTTCCTTGTTTGATGTCAATCTTTACACGCTACATTACACATATATTTTTATTCTAATTAGAATTATGTTATTTGATTTTTTGAAAAGTTTTTGCATTTTCCATTCTTTTATGGTATTTTTTAATAAGTTTGTATATAACATAATTATAATTTATTAGCTAAAAATATGATTCCAATTATTTATAATAATTCTAAACTTCTCGTATATTTTATTTTGTAGTCATGTTTAGTAAAAGACCTTCAATTATAAGCTCTAACAACGTGAAAATATTTGTTGACTAATTTATATTAATGTACCAAAAATTTATGCACATCAATTTGAAAAAACCCCATATAATTAGTGTGTATTCAAGACTGTAATTACAAAACTGTTATAACTAATTGTAATCGCCAAGTGAAAGAATGTAATGACAGATATTAATTTTAAAATCTAACACAACTAAACATGTATAAACTCCTCTAAAACACCTTCGAACACTTGATATAAAACATTAGAAATCTCTAAAATGATATGATAAGTGATTTTATTCTTTTTGTCTATTAAACCACCTAATATTCTAAATTGATTAACTATTGGAGATTCGACTAAAATTATGTAAATAAAATATATAAGATAAATATATACCTTACAAACAAATGTATTTGATTTCAAGATTGAGGAGATATATGCAACAAATTATTTCCTTTGATTCCTAGATTGTGAAACTGTATGCATCTCAATTCACAACTGTAAAGATATGACACCTGGGCTTCAACTCAACCCCAAAAGCTAGCTCATGAGGGGAGGATTGCCCAAGTCCATATAAAAAAACCATCAGTCCATTCCCCAACCAATGTGGGACTTTAACCCACTTTAACAACAAATACCATCTATCTAAAATTGCAACTTGGAAGCCCTTTAGAGGAACTCATCCCTGCCTTTTAATGAGGTTTTTTAGCCAATGTATAATTGGGTGAGGTGTATCATGTAGAATTAATTTGTTTAAATTCCTAACCCTTTATTGAATTCATTTTATTTTATTCAATGATATCTCTGTGGTGTTAAAAATTCAAAAACATTCCCACATCAAATCTCTAACATAAATAATTTCTACACATTAAAAAAATGAACACAATTAATCCCTCAACTTGGAGAATTAACATTAGATCAAATCATTGGATAGTGTGAAACATATTTAGGGATTGGTAAGATTATTACTTGGGGTATTTATTAAAGTAAGAGTTTTTCTAGATGATGAATTATATATTATCTATACATTTCTTTAAATTTTTTACATTGCATACTATTCTTGGAAGTTTTCAATTCCTTTGCACTTTTACCGCTCAAATCCTCAAAACAAAAATATTGTCATTGATGTGAGGAGAAACATAGTTACAAATTCTATCATCCGTAATATCTTAAATCTTATGATGTTAATTTAATAAATTACATACTTTAATGAGATAAGTCGATCTCACCGTCTGAGAACCTATTTCAGACTTTTATCTCGCATAACTCAAGTAAAACACCCAAATACCGTTGCAACAAATATGAGTTTGAAAGCATTAAATTTACTAAATTCTGATCCCATTTTATTTGGATAATCGAATGTTCTTCTTTGTGATGATAATAGAAAAATATCAAGTTGGCTTTGTCGTATTTATCATTATTGTGATACTTTTGAGCCTCTTGTATACTAATAGTAGATGATTAAGTAGATACTTAGGAGTTGACCGATAAAACATAAGCAACAACAATAACTTTATATGTAGAAAAATTTATTGATTATCGTATATGTTTTTAGAGCCACACTACTTGCTTTGGGCTATATAATTGTTGTGTTTCCTTTAGGGCTGTTTGGTTAGTTGTAGAAGCATGAGCGCGCCTCGGGTGCTATGTGCTGTCTAAGGGGCTATTTAAAAATGCAGTGTCGCTTGTAGATCTATCCCTTGGTGTCAGCAGAGGGATGTGATGTCTAATATAACTATGTTGAGGACTACAGAGCCATATTGAAGTCTATTCACTCATGGACTTTCTTAATGCTTGGAATGACTGTTTTGATCCTCACAAGAGTCTTGTGTGCTCGGGATACAGATATAACACCCTTATGTGCTGGAGATACAGAATTTGAATCCTTGTGTGCATTGAATATTATAGATACAGGAGCCATGTGTGCTCGGATACAGATATATTAGCCTTGTGTGCTTAAATTGTTGATTGCTAATAGGGCCAAGGTATTGGGTTAGTACATAGATTGAATAGTACATGTCGGGTCTTATGGAGGCTCAATTAGGTTGTTGATTGTTCTTTGTACTCGGGCTTATATGACTAGTTTAGGGTTCTTATTTGCTTAAATATTGTGTAGCATGTAGCCGATAAAGGTAAGTACGTCCGGGATTTCTAATAGACTTTCCTAGGATTATTACTTATGGTACTTATGATATCAGCTTCAGTTATAACTTAGTTACCTTACATACTTGATACATTATTTGGGTACCGATGCCCCAAGTTTGGGCGCTGCATTCTTGCTTGCAGGTTCTAACAAACAGGTACTCGGAACCCCTATGTATCCTAGTTAAGTTCAGCAAATTGGCCAGCTTTATTTAATTCACAGTTTTCATGTGTTCAGAAGCTTGTCAATCTTTTTATTGTACATTGATGAGTAGGTCGGGCCCTATTTCTCTGCGTACTATGTTATAGTTGTACGTTGTTTTCCATATTAGTCTTCTCGTTTTGTATTAACAGCTTTTCAGCCCTGATGGCCTTTGTATGCATACGTACATATATATACACACATACCAACATACACAGCGCACACACACATATATATGTTCGTAGATAAAGGTGTGACCCGGTTAGCCCGCATAGCATTCTTGGCTATATATATCATGTTAGTCTCTTCAGCCCATATAGGGATATGTTGATATTATGTTATATATGTTGGGCTAGTTGAGTTACCGTTGTGATTCTCTATTTTGACTTGCCGATCAGGAATTCTTTAAGCCAACTAATGAAAAGCTATCACATTTAAGCAAGTAATAATTGAAAAATAACTAATAAAAATTAATATTGTAATACTAAAGCATGTTCTACTACTCTTTACGGGGATATTTAATTCGACGTGATTTAGTGTTCACTAAATAATAAGTTACAATTGTATGGGAGGGGTTTAACCATTTATATCTTAAAAATATATTGAATGTGTAATTATATATTAGCTTTCGCATTCACAACTATATAAACAAACAAGGAAGAGAACTAATTAACATTGATGACTTTTTTCATAGCCTAAAAAGTAGTAACATTTTTTTGTTTTACTTTTTTGTTTATTGAGTTCATTTTCATCAAACAATATAATATGATGATTTAATTGCTATAGATACATCATTGGTCTTGAGATCCAACATAACATTTTTCCTTTTTCTCAAATTAAAGATTTTAAATGACTGAATTTTACTTTTTGTACATTCTACACTTATATATCAACTTCAATCTCAATAATGACAAATTGTCAAATACTAAATAAAAGACATAAATTTTATTCATTTCATTTCACAATAAACTAGAAGGTTAAAGTTATAGATAGGACAAATTTAATGGGATTTGGATGATCCAACATTGGAACTAGAAAAAGGATTTTCCATAGCCTTGAAAGGAGCCAAGGCACTTCCAATGGTGCTATAGGGAAATGCAATACCACACTCCCTTTTTTGATTTGCCAATATATTAGCTTCCTTCAGTTTGACTTCAAAAGTCTCCCTCAGTTTTTGAAGTTTAAAATCAACAGTTTTTCATAAGGAACATCCGTACTCAATGCTTCGCCAAGTACTTCTCCACGATATTTCTCTTCTTTCATTTTCCCCTCCATATCTGATAGTTTCCTTATTTGTCTCATCAACATAAGCATTTTGATGAGGCTTAGAAGATGTGTTTGGAACAACAACGCCTGGGTGAGGATTCACTCCGAGGAACCTATCCACAATTGAATTGGATGTATGGTTTCCACTGAGTAAACACCGTTGCTTTGGGAGAAAATCACAAGCAGCAACTTCAGCACCACAAAGGATAGAGATTTCACTTTAATTTAAATAGGCCATGTTTAGAGAAAGTCACATTTAAATTTTTCTCGTTTTGCATATGTGCAATTTCAATTTTTTTGCGACCATTAGGCTTTTTTTCCATGTCTAAACCACTCATTTGAGAAACTAAGAAAATGTGATGTTGGGTCTCAACATGCATTAAAACACTACTTATAGTGATAAAATTATTAAATCGTTTGACCAAAATAAACTCAAAAAAGAAAAAAAATTATTTTGCTTCCTTTTTCAGATGGATTTGAACTAGATTCATAATATTAATTAGCTGCCTTTATTTTTTTTCCTTGTTTGATGCCAATCTTTACATGTCATGATTACACATGCCATATTTTTTCTAATTAGAATTATGCAATTAGATTTTTTTGAAAAGTTTTTGCATTTTTCATTCTTTTTATGGTATTTTTTAATAAGTTCGTATATAAATATAATGATAATTTATTAGCTAAAAATATGATTCCAATTATTTTTATTAATTTTTAAACTTTCTCGTATATTTTATTTTGTAGCTAATGCTTAGTAAAAGACCTTCAATTATAAGCTCTAACAACCTGAAAATATTTATTGTCTAAATTTTATATTAACGTACTCAAAAATTTATGCACATCAATTTGAAACCTTAAGATAATTAGTGTATTCAGGATCAACTACAAACTGGTATAACTTAATTGTACCAAGCCAAGTGAAAAGAATGTAATGACAGATACACTCCAAACCTAACAACAACAAGCATGTATAAACACCTCTAAAATGTTCTCGTACACTTTATATAAAACATTAGAAATCTCTAAAATGATATGATAAGATTCTTTCCTTTTTATCTATTTAACCACTTAATATTCTAAATTGATTAACTATTGAGATTTGAACTAAAATTATGTCAAGAAAATATAAGATAAATATATACCTTACAAACAATGTATTTGATTTCAAGATTGAGGAGATATATGCAACAAATTATTTCCTTTGATTCCTAGATTGTGAAAAACCAGCGTATCTCACCTCACAACAGCATCTATCTAACATTGCAACTTTGAAGTGCTTAGAGGAACTCATCCCCGCCTTTTTTATGAGGTTTTTAGCCAATGTATAATTAGGTGAGATGTATCATGTAGAATTAATTTTTTTTAAATTTCTAACCTTTTTCATTGATTCATTTTACTTTTAACATCATATCTCGTGTGTTGAAAAATTCAAAAAATGTTCACATCATATCTCTAACATCAATAATTTCTACACATTAAAAAAATGAACACAATTTATCCCTCAACTTGGAAAATTAACATTAGATTAAAATCATTGATAGTGAGAAACATATTTAGGGGATCGGTAAGATTATTACTTGGGGTATTTATTAAAGTAAGAGTTTTTGTAGATGATGAATTATATATTATCTATATATTTATTTAAATTTTTGACATTGCATAGTATTCTTAAAAGTTTTCAATTCTTTACACTTTACAGCTCAAATCCTTAAATAAAAATATTGTCATTGATGTGAGGAGAAACATATTTACAAATTCACTATCTGTAATATCTTAAATCTTATGATGTTCATTTAATAAATTACATACTTTAATGAGATAAGTGGAACTCACCATCTAAGAACCTATTTTAGACTTTTAACTCGTACAACTCAAGTAAAAACACCCAAATACTATTGCAATAAATGTGAGTTAGAAAGCATTAAATTTACTAAATTCTGATCCCATTTTATTTGGATAATCGAATGTTATTCTTGCCATGATAATAGAAAAATATCAAGTTGGCTTTGTCGTCTTTATCTTCCAGCGCACCCAGGTTCCCAGTAACACGTTACCAACATAGGTTACAGTATTACTTGGCCTAATCGGCCCCAAACTTTTGTGATCACCCAGTCCATGCCTTTATACCCGAAGGCATATTGGGTCCCACGCGGGGTGGCTACATCAAACCCACGTCTAGCTCACATGGCAAATGTCAGTTATAGACTCCACTAGTCAGTTCAGTTCAATCTCAGTTATTGACAGTTCAGTTTAGTTCAGACCAGTTCAGTGTGGTCTCTCAAACTTAGTATTTCAGACTTAGGAAATGTATTTGACCATCGTACAGGTCATCTTGACCGCTTTAGTTTATTTCCCTAGAAGTTCAATTCAGCCTTACTTGTTAGTCATTGCGTGTCATTTCAGTTCGTGCTTTATATTCAGATATGTTTTCTCCCACTTACTCAGCACATTCAAAGTACCGACACATACTTTTGTTGTATCGTTTCATGATATAGCTGCAGGTTTTCCGACCTGTTGTTTGCCTTTCATGATTCGATCGTCCCTCCGTTGCAGCCGAAGTGTGATTCCTCATCATCCGAGGGCCTTGCTTTACTTTCTTTCGCTGAGTTATTATTTTTAGTTAGACTTGAGTTAGCTGGGGATTGTCCCAATAACTCCTCGCTAGATGGCTGTTAGACCAGACTTGATTTCGATTCCCGATATTTAAATCTATATATTCAGTTTTAAATTTTATAAATGCTATTATGTATTATTTCCAAATTTCCGTCGTGCATGATTACTCACAATACCAGTGTATGATAGATCAAGGGTTGACTTGGTGTCACTTGTGACCTCGGGTACCGTTTTACATCCAGGGATGTGGTCTTCGGGCGTGACAAACTTGGTATCAAAGCCCTAGGTTTAGAGTATCCTCGGAAATTCTGAAAGCCGCATCGAGTAGAATCCTTTCATGGGTGTGAAGAGCACCACACTTATGACGATCGTGGGATACGATATTTATTAGGAAAAAACTCTTTGTTCATACTTTTTATCGTACGTTAAAGTTCAATCTTGTGAAATTCCCTTCTAATTCGTGCGTCTGTTTACTTTAGAGTGAACCATGTCTCCTGATGCGGTAATGGGAAGAAGGGCCGCACGTCACCTACCTGCACGCCCCCATCCTCTCGATAGCTCTCAAGATGATTCAAAGTCTACCACCAATTCAGGCGGCCATTTAACTATTGCTCAAACAGTCACCAACTAGGCGAACCAACAAGTGGTGTCCATGAACACCAATGAGTTTCAAGTAGTTGTAAGGGTGCAGGACTTCACCCGACGAACCCTCTAGATTTTCGGGGAACAAAGGTGGGAGAGGGACCCACAAGGGTTTTTAGACGAGATGGAAAAATCACCCGAGGGTGCGGGCCCCTCTGAGAGTGACGACTTGGCTTCCTACCACCGAAAGGGGTAGCTCAAGTTTGCTATGACCAAAGGGAAAGAAGGGCGGCCAACGGGAGACGGACCAATGGAGTGGGAAGAATTTCACACAACTTTCTTGGATCGATGCCTCGGAGCCGAGGGAGGCAAAGATGGTGGAGTTTATGAACTTGAGACAAGTAATGTAACTATGGAGGAGTATACTCTTGAGTTTACTAGGTCAGTCTAAGTATGCTCCGGGAGATGGTAGCCGAGCCAAGGGCTCGCATGCCGATGTTTGTTAACGGAGGTCAAACCGGGTCCCTCGTGAGTGTAGGACTGCGATGATGATTAAGTACATGGACCTTTCTAGCTTGATTGTTTATTCCTAATGAGATTGAGGCAAAAAAGATGACGGATATGGAGTGTAAGAACAAACGGGAAAGGGACTATCCGCCCAGACTTTGGCCATCGAGGTCCGATAGTAGCCACCCACCACAAAGAAAGTAAGAGCAGAGAGCCCTGCAAAGTACCCAGCTCAACCAGTGCCCCAACCTTTTTGTCCCGCTGCATCTGAGGGGTGTCATCCGGGCACCCGCCTCCTGTGCTCACGCATCGGGAAAAAGTATTCATCTTGTCCCAAGTTTGGTAGGAATCACCCGGAGAATGCCTTCAGAACGAGAGGGCTATTTTGGTGTGGATGATGGACATAGGCTTAAGGATCGACTGCCGCAGGGAGAGGAGATCACAATCTACCACCTCATTAGCTCCAAAGCAGCTGGGCCACATTAAGTACAGATGGCGGTCAGCGCCAAAATCGTTTCTATGCTCTATCTTCCTCAGATCATGAAAGTTCACCTGACGTAGTTACTAGTATGTTACGTATCTTCCATCAAGACATGTATGCCCCTCTTAGAATCCAGGATCCACTCTTTCGTTTGTGACCCCCTATATAGAAGTCCAGTTCAACATCAATCCAGAGGTCCTCCCAGAACCATTTCAGTCTCCTCCCCGCTGGCGAGTCAGCTAGAGCTAGCCGGTGTATAGAAACCGCCCGGGGCCTTCAGTCCCGAGTAAAGTTATCTTCTAGTTGATCTTGTGATTTTAGACATGGCTAACTTTGACCTATTCTCGACATAGATTGGTTACACTCCTGCTATGCCTCAATCTATTGCAGAACTAGAGTTGTCAAGTTTCGCTCCCAACGAGCGCCGTTAGAATGGATGGTAGCGTCAGCGCCTAAGGGAAGGTTTATTTCCTACCTTAAAGCCCAGAAACTCATCTCCAAGGGATGTATTTATCATCTGGTTCGGTTCAAGGATTCCAACTCTGAGACCCCAACTATCCAGTCAGTGGTCAGCGAGTTCCCAGATGTTTTTCCCGAGGATCTTCCCAGAGTTCCCCAAACCGGAAATAGACTTCGGAATAGATCTCCTCCCGTATACTCAACCCATCCCTATCCCTACTTAAAGAATGGCTCCAGTTAAGCTTAAAGAGTTGAATGAGCAACTAAAAGATCTTCTTGACAAGGGTTTTATCAGACCCAGCATCTCCCTATGGGGAGCCCCAGTGCGACCATGCGTAAGAAGGACAGTACCCCTTAATGCATATTACCGTCACCAACAAAGTCACGGGGCCAAGAACAAGTATCCTCATCAAGAATTGACGACCTATTTGACCAACTTCAGGGAGCCAGTTGTTTCTCAAAATCGATCTCAGGTCAGGTATCATCAGCTAAGGGTCAAAGAGTGCAACATACTAAAAACAACATTCAAACTCCGAGCATGGTCACTTTGAATTTGTGGTGATGTCCTTCGGCTAACAAAATGCCCAAAGATCCTTCATGGATTTGATGAATTTGGTGTTCAAGCAGGTACCTGGATGTTTGTCATTGTATTTATCAACGACAATCTGGTGTACCCAAAATGAGGAAGAGCATGCCTATCACATAAGGTTAGCATTGCGGCATACCCCGGGACCAGTAGTTGTTCGCCGAGTTCAAGAAGTGCTAATTTTGGTTAAAGCACGGACCTTCTTAAGTCACGTGGTCTCGGGTGAAGAATGCTGCGACCAGCAAGATAGAAGTCAAAAAGATTGTCCTAGACCTACCTCTCATGCAGAAATAAGGAGTTTCCGTGGTTTGGCGGGTTATTATCGATGATTTGTGGAAGCCTTCTCCTCTATAGCATCTCCTTTGACTAAGCTAACTCGTAAAAGTTAAATTTAATATCGTATGGGTGAGAAGATTTTCAGGAGTTGAAGACTCGAATCATTACCGCTCCGGTGTTAACCTTGCCAGAAGGATCAGATGGGGTTGTTATTTATTATGACGTCTGCAGTTGGACTCGATAGTGTACCGATGCAGTGGGCAAAGTGATGTTCTGCCTCCGCACTGCTCAAACTTCATGAGAAGAACAACTCATGACTTGGAGTTGGAAGCGGTATTCACGCTGAAGATATTGAGACATTACCTTATGGCTCGTGGGATGTGTTCAGCGATCAAAAGAGCCTTCTGCATGTGTTCATTCAAAAGGACCTAAACCTACATCGAAAAGGTGGTTGGGGTTGCTAAAATACTATGACATGAGTATACTATATCCCCGTGCAAAGCCAATGTGGTGGTTGACGCCTCAAGAAGACGGTTGATAAGAGTGTAGCTCATATTGAGGAAGGCAAGAAAGAGTTAGCGAAGGAAGCTCACACTCTCCCCTGGTTAGGAATGTAACTGTGGTTCAACCGAAGGTAGGGTGATAGTGCCAAGTGAGCCGAATTCATCCTTAGTAGTTGAAGTTAAGTCCATACAAGATGAAGATCCGCCTCTACTCTAAACTAAAAGAAATGGGGCCGTAAAGGAGGTTGAGGCTTTCCAAAAGTGGGAGATGGTGCTCCGTTACCAGGGTTGTGTGGTACCGGATGTTGGTGAGTTGAGGTAGCGACACGGCTGAAGCACACAAATGAGATACCCATTCACCTCGGTGTTACAAAGATGTTCCGTGATCTATGAGATATTTATTGGTTGAACGACATTAAAGAGACATTGCCGAATTTGTAGCCATGCCCAACCGCCAAAGAAGTTAAGGTGGAACATCAGAGACCAGGAGGTATGAATCGATATCGCATACCCACATGAAAGTGGGAAGAAGTAAACATGGGACTTCATTACGAGTCTACCTCCGACTTCGTCGGCAAGCGATTCAATCTGTGATAGTAGACCGGATGACTGGGTCAAGACATTCGGAGCACAAACCACAGATTCAATTGAGGACTATGCCAAACTTTACATCCGAGAGTTAGTCGACTCATGGGGTGTTCTGGAAATCATTTTAGACAGTGGGAACCTGGGCTTCACCTCACACTCGGAAGTCCTTTCAGAAGGGCTTGGGACTCAGGTCGTCAAGACGTTTCTCACCCACGGACCGATGGACAAGCGAAGCGGACCATTCAGACCCTAAAAGATATGTTAAGAGCGTGTGCGGTTGATTTTTAGGCCTGGGATGACCACTTGTCTTTTATTGAGTTTGCGTACTACAAATGGGGCCAATGTTCTAGGTATCAAGATGGCCCCATTTGAATCATTGTGTGGTGTGTTATGTAGATCTCCTATAGGGTCGTTTGAAGTTATGTAGCTACCTTTATAAGGCCAAAACTCGATTCACGAGGCAATGCAAAAGTTTAACTCATCCGAGAAAGTTGAAAATAGCTCTGTGAGCGCGTAATCTTATACAATGTGCAGAGAAGAGAGTTGGAGTTTGTAGCTGATGACTGGGTATACCTAAAAAATTTCCCATGAAAGGGGTGATGAGGTGGAAAGAAGGGGAAGCTATCCGAGGTATGGGACCTTATAGAATTTTGAGGCGTATCAACAATGTGGCCTAAGTGAGCTAGAGTTACCTTCTTAACTAGTGCGCTTGTACATCTAATTTTCCATATTTCTACTTGAAGAAGTGCATTGGAGATCAAACCTTAGTTGTGTCATCGACAGCTGTGGTAATAAAGGATAGTCTCTCATACAAAGAGGTACCAGTTTAGATCCTTGACCGTTAGGTTCGTGTCGAGGAATAAGAAAATAGCTTCAAGGTCTTATGGACAAATCATGTGTTGAGGGAGCTACGTGGAAGTCGAAGCGGATATGATGGCCAAATACCCATCTCTATTCTCTACCTAATTCTGTTGTACCTTTGAAATGTTAATTTTATGCTATGATACCCGACCTAGTCGTTGAATTTAATTCATGTGGCAAGTTTATTTTACAACTTTTGATGTAAGTATGAAAAGTAAATTCAGCCTCATTTGTGTATTTTGAAACGGAGTTGGGTCATTCCGATGCTTTTGGAGTTAAAATGAGCAGTATTTGAAAATTTTGATTGCTATTTTTGTTTCAGGTGTTTCCTAACGTTCTCGAGGATGAATTTATGGGGGAGATATTGTAATGCCCCGTAAACTCAAAATCTAATTCCTAGACTTAAATCGAAAATCTATAGAAAAATATCTCAGATGACCCACCCGGGACAAGTCGCAGGGAGACCTAACGACTTGTTAGGTCGGTCATGGGAAGGAGGAATTAGAAGTGTGGAGTGGAACAAGTATACTTGACGGATGGTGACCACGTAGTCGTGGTCACTTGTAACGACTCATCATGTCCTCTCGTTACTAGCCTAGTCACAGCTAGGGCAGTGCACCTAACGAGTATCACCACGAGTCACTCAATGGTAACGACTTGTTAGTTGACTCGTGTCAAGCCTAGTATAGAACTGCAGAAGTGAGGACCGAGGTCCACGAATGGTGACCACGACTCGTTAGGTCCCTCATGGTGACTTACAGTAATCTGGGAGGGCAGCTTCAATCGGAGGACTACGAGTCGTGGTCAGTCACCACGACTCGTTAGGTCACCCGTTAGGGTCACTCCTGCAATTTTTTTCAAGGATTTTCAAGGGCTATTTAGTAAGTCTTATTCCTCCTAAGATTTAAACCACTGCTTTGGACGTAAAATCGACTTATTAGAGGGTTTGGACGGTTCCTCCCCCATTCTCACGTTTATTCTCGTGAAACTTATCGAAAGTCCTTTCAAGAAACCTGGAGCTAGCTTAGGGTTCTCATCTATTGCGGCAGTTCAAGTCTTCTTCTCTCGAGAGAATTTTAATCGTGTATGTGAGAATTCAACAAGGAAATTATCCTTCCTCAGTCCCCCAATATCCTCCCATGATTTTCCACGCCTTAGCCCCGAGATTTTTGAATATGCAGAGATTTTCACGTTGATTCTGTTATAATTTCAATTAAGCTATTATCCATTTTTATTACTCATATGATTTTCATCAATCCATAAGTAAATAGTTGTTGTTATTGCCAAGATGATTTATAGTCCTAAATTTTCGAGTAAAGGTTATTGCGTAAGTAAATAGTTGTTGTTATTGCCAAGAGATGATTTATAGTCCTAAATTTTCGAAGTAAAGGTTATTGCGTATTAATTTCATCAATTTTGCAAAAAGTATGCTTGGGATAAATATCCTTATAAATTCTTATTATATGTGTGTGTGTGTGCGCCGCATGAGAAATTATTCCCTTGATGGGAATGATTTACCCTTGTTGGATGAAACCCCTTGAAATTCTTTGTAATTTCATATATTGTGAAATTCTCGTGTTGTTGAAATGAGTTGAGTTCTTTATTAGCTACTAGTAGTTCAGTCCAGTTAGAACGAATCTTTTCAAAATCATTCGAAAATTGTCAACTAATCGCTTTGACTTCAGTCTTACTCTAAGGTGTCAGCAGCCTCCCAGCTTATCGAAATCGACTCGACATTATAGTTATTTGCTCCATTAGGGCGGTCATGACATTCTAGTTATATAGCTCTAACCATCCTCATGACCCTAGTTTAGTTATAATTTGTTTCCCAGATTACCACGACGCTTCCATAAGCAAAATTTCTCCCCGACTAGCCTAGAACCCTGGCCGTAATTTGGTCCGATAAGACTCTTAGGGTACTTTAGTTATATGTCCCTAATCAGTCTTGGGCCCCAGTTTCAATCTATCATCTTAACGCTTCGCATAGGTTTCCAATGGGAGGAGACTTAGCACCGAGCTGGTCGGGTTCCAGCCGCACATAGGTTCCCAAAACTACATTGCCAACGTAGCTTACAGTATTACTTGCCTAATTGGCTCCAAACTTTTCTTATAAGTTAGTTCATGCCTTTATACCCTAGCAAGGTATACTAGGTCCTACCGATGGGATATATACATCGGACTCTACATCTAGCTCACGTGGTTGGGATGCCTGCTATAGACTCTCCCACTAGTCGCCCGGGGCTCAGCTCCCGCTTATTGACAAGCTCAGTTCAGTTCAGCCTCAGTTATTGACAGTTTAGTTCAGTTAGATTAGTTCAGTGTGGTCTCCAAGACTCGCATTTCCGCACTTAGGGCATGTCTTTGACCATCGACGGGTCATCTTGACACTTCTAATTTACTAAAGGGTTCAATCTACTCTTTACCTGTTGGTCGTTACGTGTCATTTCAGTTCAGGCTTTATATTTCTGTTATGCTTTCTCCCACTTACTCGCATATTCAATGTATTGACGATACTTTTATGTTGTACCGTTTCATGATACGTATGCAGGTTTCCACCAAGATCGTTAGCCGTCGCACCGATCCCTCCTCCACTACAGCTTGAAGAGTGAGTCCTTATCATCCGAGGGCATTGATTTACTTTCTTTCAGTTGAGTTATTAATTTTAGTTAGACTTAGAGTTATCATGGGGCTTGTCCCAAGAACTCGTCGCTTAGATGGCTTTCAAACCAACTTGATTTCCATTCTCAAATATTTTAAATCTATATATTCAGTTAAAATTCTTATAAATGCTATTATGTATTATTTCAAATTTCCGTTGTACATGATTACCGGGATTACCATGATCAAGGGTTGACTTGGTGTCACTTGTGACCTCAAGTACCGTGTTACGTCTGTGGTGTAGTCTCAGGCGTGATCTAGATCTGGAACTTATATCATAAAATCTAGAAATCTTAAAATTGCAAAACCGGATCGTCTCACCTAACGGGTCACTAAGTGACCTAAGGACTCGTTAGGGACAAAATGTGAGAAGGAGGTTTGAGAATTTGTAAAAGGAGATAGTGTTCTAACGGCGACCACAAGTCGTGGTCGTGTCCCACGACTCGGTTAAGTCACTTGTGGTCGCCGAATCTAAAATTTAACAAGGCTGTAGTGCACTTGACGGGTGGTGACCACAAATCATGGTCACTCCGCAACGACTCGTTAAGTGACTCGTTAATAAGTATGGTATTAGATCTTCATAAAGGAGGCAGTGTGGTTCACGGCCGGTGACCACGAGTCATGGTGAACTACAGAGAAACCTGGGCAGTTGTACCCAACGGGGTGTGACCACGCAGTCGTGGTCACCACCACGACCCGTTAGGGTTACCCGCAGTTTTTTCCAGCGATTTTCTATGGGCTAATTAGTAATTTCTATCCTTATAGACTCTAAACTACATTTTGAGGATTATTTTGAAGGTATTTAGAGGGGCTAAACGGTTTTCCCTCATTCCCACTCAATTTTCCGGTAGTTGTTTGCATAAGTTTTCTCAAGAGCTCTCAAGCAAGGTCTAGGATTCTTTACCAGTTGTAGCCTTTCGAATTTCTTTCTTCGGAGAAAATTTAGTCAGGTATGTGTGAATTCAACAAGGGAAATTGGTCTTCCTTGTGTCCCCCAAAATTTTCCCATAGTTTCTATTAGTTTTAACCTCCTGAATTTTGAATACGAAGAAAAGAAGCAGAGGCAGTTTAACTCAATTTTGAATAAGATGATGAGCCCAGATGATTTTCATTTAATTCCTAACTAAATTGTCAAGCAGTTAGTACAAAAGTGAATTGAAGCTTCCAGATTTTTGTATGAAGATTAATTTCTGGAGGAGCTCGAAGGAGTAGCTGAGGTGGTGGCTTGGCTAGGCTTTTTGTAATTTTTATGAGAGGACATGATGTGTGCCATCTCCTCATCACCATCAGCCTCACCACACAGATTTCTGTTCCAGATCACACACACATCCTCAACATGGGAATGTTATACTCCATGTTTTGTAAGTCGTGCCTGTTAGAATGTAGAACTCTCGTAAATCATCTGGCAAATTGCCCACCATCCACAATTCAAAAATTTTCCATGTCACAAAAAGTTTCGAACACAATCATGATTAATCGCCACATCACAAAAAGCACGACATTAGATAGGCAGCTCAATGTAAAGTCGCATCAGCTGGACGTTTTTAATGTCATGTGCCAAAGCCAAGATGTGCTGTTTCCACCAGTCTAGGAACTTCGAAGTAGTCCCTGTTTAGTTTGAATTTACTTTTGATATTAGCCTAAAGAACGTTGTTGCAAATCCAAACTATGTGGTATCAGCACCAGCGGTCAAAGTCTCCTCCGCCACCAGTCTTCCTGAACCGCTTGCAGTATGAACAAAGACGCTTCAGCCTATTGTAATGTACTCCGGTAATTCACAATCGCCGCCTATACCTCATGGTAGTTACCCCACCACTGCAGCATCAGAATGCACGCCGGTCGCTGGCGGTGCTGAGTCAGCACTCCGCTGGTCGTTCATCCGCCGAAAAGGTTGTCATCGCCCACTCACACATCAGTTAGGTTCATATTCACCTCTGTAAGATTTTTTACAGAATGTAGATTTTTGAATCACTCTGCTAGTAATCTCACCAAACTGTCTCGCCACTAGGTTCGTCAGTTACCCACAGTTACCAGTGCCACGCCATTATTTAAATACGCGTTACTTATCAGTAATTGCATCTCACAATAACATTTCTCACAAATATTTTAAGATATTGAAATTCCTAACACCCGATCGCACAGCATCCAACTCTTACCTCTGCCTGAAGGAACCCGTCAATCAGGTCTCTTGTCATGTCCGGCAAAGAACAAAAAGATCCGCAAGATAAGCTTCCAAAAGATCGGCTTCAGACCTTACCCTCCACCTGGGCTGAAAGTTTCCAGCACGCTACATTGCCACAGCTACAGGCAGTTGTTTCCTTCAAGATCTCCTTAATGTTTACGTCTCAGTTAAACTTCTATCATAAGTGCAGCAGCTTCGTTTACATTCAACCCACGCCACCGCAGCAACCCAGTTGTACAGACCACAGTTGTCGCGTCATTACAATTTTCCGGTGCTGATTCGAGAAAATCATGCCGCACAGCACAGCTCACGCTCACTGCTCCACAGGAAGGCTATCATTTTCCACTGGTTAAACGTGGTACTGTCGCCAAAGATAATGAGAGACACATCTTATATGGGGCCTATGCAGAGTGTCGCTGCATCGTAATTTCAAGAAAAACAACAAAGCAGACCAAACGCAACAGAAGGTTAAATGCAAATACACGATGTATTATGTATCGAAGGTGCATCTCTTGTAAGCGCAACATGGTGTCACTCATACGCCTGTTGGGTAATGTGGTCAAGAATGACACAAAGTTACAGTAAGTTCACTCCTGTGTTAGTGAATGAAACTGCAAACAACCATGTAAAGACATGCCATGGTCTATCAACTTTGTGTTGTTGAATCAATGGACAAGATTCGTCACAAACCAGCAGCAAGTTTCTTATGATATTAGTTTTTCCAAAGAGAATGTACTCCGCACACAGGGTAGAATATAACTGATGTGCCATGAAATAGGTAGTATACCAAATAAAGCAAATGCTTGAGACAACTCCATATTCACCTCAGCAAAAAGATGCCTAGACCAGATAATATTGTTAAATCACATTAAACAAGTTATCGTTAAATGAAGAAAATCCGTCTCAAAGTTAAGGTAAGATTCAACCGTGAAAGAACAAAGATATTAAAAGAAAACTCACACAAAGCAAAGTATTTTTGTCATGAACTTGCCACAATCACTCACTCAATGGCACAACACATTCAACCTGGTCGACAGTAGACCAACACAATGGTTTAACATATTTGTTTGGGCTAACTTGCTATAATTATTAATATGCCAAATTTCATATCAGAAGGTCAACTGTTGGCATCTTTGGAACATTTATTGTAGCCCAAGCTTACCTCAACCGAAGTCCTTTCGTAAGGAAGTAGGCAACAGTCGCTCAACATCGCCACCCACGAACCAATGGACAAGCGAAGCAGACCATTCAAACCCTAAAAGATATGCTAAGAGCGTATGCGATTGATTTTTAGGGTAATTGGGATGACCTCTTGTCTTTAATTGAGTTTGCGTACTACAATGCCTACCATTTTAGTATCAAGATGGCCCCATTTGAATCATTGTGTGGTAGAAGGTGTATATCTCATATAAGATGGTTTGAAGTTGGTGAAGCTACCTTTAAAAGGCCAGACTCGATTCACGAGGCAATGCACAAATTAAACCCTATAGTCATTATTTCTAGTGAACATAATCATATTAGAAATTATCCTATAGCCATGATGTCTAATGCCAAGTGATCAAACATGCAAATCTACTCATTAAAATAAATCCCAAGGCCAGAATACCAATCATGATCCAAGTAATTCAATGTCGTAAGAATAATTTATAGGTACCAATGGTGTCTATGATTATGCAAAAATAATTCAAGGTAGACAAATTTTTTATAATTAAGCCTAGCAGATTGTTCATAAATGGTTATTAACTGGTAAAACTTTAGCATGTTGGACATGATAAAAAATGAGTTAAGGCTTATTACATATCGCAATATACTTCAACTAAATTATCAAGACCCTATTAGCATGATTTCTATGTATGCGTTAATCCTATAGGCATGTTTTCTAGGTGAGGGTGGTAGTTAGGGAAAAACCATAAGGAAACTATAAATTCTCTTCCCCCATAAATCTCTTCCACTATTATTATAGCGTTATTAACATTATTACAAGCTGATAAAAAATAAGTAAATAAATAAATACAACATGTGAAACAAAACACAAGACTAATATGGTCTTATCTTATCTCCACGACTCTCTCCGACGTAACTCGAAATAAATAATACCCCATCAACGATTAAGACAAAACAATATGCTTGCAGGGAAACGAAAGAGAAAAACAAACAGTGGTGTTGCGTCATGAATAAATTTAAAGATTAATATTTTTCCTAAAATCTAACAGATAATAAACCAAACAAAATTGCATGTTCAAACATAGTTCATTAATGGGTCTAAGATAAACAAAATTTGCACGGCAAAAGTGACTAACCAGTTAAGAAGCTTAAACAATAGGAAACAACGAGCCAATAGCATCACTAACCTCAACACATCAAGATCACAAAAATCTCATTGATTCGTGAAAGAAGACTTGTGTTGAGCGGGTTAGAAGAAATATAGAAGTACCAAGGAAAGAAGAGAGCAAAGGTATACTTAGGAACAAAGTAATTTTTTCAAGCACTTAAGTTGTTCAAAAATAGCAATGTTGGAACGAAAAGAATGATAAAAGAAAAAATTATGTTTGAATATAATGATAAAGAATAAGACAATCCCTCAAAACCAGTGAGAGGTTTTTTCAACACAGAAAAAGGGAGAAGAGTATTTATATACTTAATTAGTAAGAGATCTTAAAGTAAGGAGAGATACTTAGCCCACTTAATCAAAGAAAATCATTTCCTTTTTTAACCCAAATCGAAATCAAAGCTTGCTAAAATAAATAAGTAATAATCAGTTTAAGGAAAAGGGAGCAATCAATTATAAGATTAATTAAAATTTAACATAAATAATCATGTACTAAACTTTCATATAACATATGTTGCAAGAGTACCAGATTATCATACAAATACAAATCTTTCTGGATTAATTCAGGAAAGAGAGATGAAATACAACTCATAAAAGACATTCCCTTAAACATAATGGAATCAATTAAGCAAAAGATTATCTCAATACCCTAAATTAGTTAAATAAAGAAATGATCAGTCAACATCCTTTATTTAGCTTACCATAACATTCAAAACTAGTAGTTGTCTCATTACATCCACAAGTTTGTTTTTAGACTATTATAATTAACATATAGAGTATATTAACATGGCTGCAAATAAATGAATACATTAAATTGGAGGGATTGACACTGTCGAACAAGTGTAAATATTTTAAATTCCAAACAGTAAGAGAAACGAAACATTCGAAGCTATCAAAGTTTACCGAAACATAAAAGGCCGAAGTTGTCCTAAACCCTTTGCATAAAGTAGTAATCTCGAGTTGTTATTTCAAGACAGCTAGGTATATAATTTACCATACAAGGATATATAACTTCAATAAAGTGGAGCAGTAAAATTGTCCCGTAAAGAACATAAAGATTTTCTTTGAACAAGATAAACAAAAATTTATATCAAAGTCACACCAATTGGTCATAAATAACATAATTGGAGGCAGTCGCAAATCAAAATTTAGACGAGGAGGGAGATGGATCGAATGAACTACCACATAGTTTGATTCAAGAGAAAATTAAGATCAATAAGAGAAGCCGACAAGTCTTTTAACCAATTTTCAAATACCGGGATTGAAGAATAAGAACTAGAAGCATGTAGGACACAAGTATGAATTCTATTTCATGGATCAAATAACTGAACTGAGCT
>JACEIK010001700.1:139515-157318 GCA_018107945.1 Datura stramonium | reverse complement strand
TGCTATAGGGAAATGCAATACCACACTCCCTTTTTTGATTTGCCAATATATTAGCTTCCTTCAGTTTGACTTCAAAAGTCTCCCTCAGTTTTTGAAGTTTAAAATCACTGAGTTTTTCATAAGGAACATCCGTACTCAATGCTTCGTCAAGCATTTCTCCACGATATTTCTCTTCTTTCATTTTCCCCTCCATATCTGATAGCTCCTTATTTGTCTCATCAACATAAGCATTTTGATGAGGCTTAGAAGATGTGTTTGGAACAACAACGTCTGGTGGAGGATTCACTCCGAGGAACCTATCCACAATTGAATTGACAGAAGGGTTTCCAATTGAGTAAACACTGTTGCTTTGGGAGAAAATCACAGTGGCAACTTCAGCACCACAAAGGATAGAGATTTCACTTGACTTCTTAAATAGGCCATTACGCCGTTTAGAGAAAGTCACATTTAAATTTTTCTGGTTTTGCATATGTGCAATTTCAATTTTTTTGCGACCATTAGGCTTTTTTTCCATGTCTAAACCACTCATTTGAGAAACTAAGAAAATGTGATGTTGGGTCTCAACATGCATTAAAACACTACTTATAGTGATAAAATTATTAAATCGTTTGACCAAAATAAACTCAAAAAAGAAAAAAAATTATTTTGCTTCCTTTTTCAGATGGATTTGAACTAGATTCATAATATTAATTAGCTGCCTTTATTTTTTTTCCTTGTTTGATGCCAATCTTTACATGTCATGATTACACATGCCATATTTTTTTCTAATTAGAATTATGTCATTAGATTTTTTGAAAAGTTTTTGCATTTTTCATTCTTTTATGGTATTTTTTAATAAGTTCGTATATAACATAATGATAATTTATTAGCTAAAAATATGATTCCAATTATTTTTATTAATTTCTAAACTTTCTCGTATATTTTATTTTGTAGCCACGCTAAGTAAAAGACCTTCAATTATAAGCTCTAACAACCTGAAAATATTTATTGTCTAATTTATATTAACGTACCAAAAAATTTATGCACATCAATTTGAAACCTTAAGATAATTAGTGTGTATTCAGGATCAACTACAAACTGGTATAACTTAATTGTAATTCAAGCCAAGTGAAAGAATGTAATGACAGATATTAATTCTAAACTCTAACAACACTAAGCATGTATAAACACCTCTAAAATGTTCTCGTACACTTTATATAAAACATTAGAAATCTCTAAAATGATATGATAAGATTCTTTTCTCTTTTATCTATTTAACCACTTAATATTCTAAATTGATTAACTATTGAGATTTGAACTAAAATTATGTCAAGAAAATATAAGATAAATATATACCTTACAAACAATGTATTTGATTTCAAGATTGAGGAGATATATGCAACAAATTATTTCCTTTGATTCCTAGATTGTGAAAACTGTATGCATCTCAATCTCACAACAGCATCTATCTAACATTGCAACTTTGAAGGGCTTTAGAGGAACTCATCCCTGCCTTTTTTTATGAGGTTTTTTTAGCCAATGTATAATTAGGTGAGATGTATCATGTAGAATTAATTTTTTTAAATTTCTAACCTTTTTCATTGATTCATTTTATTTTTATTCATCGATATCTGTGTGTTGAAAAATTCAAAAAATGTTCACATCATATCTCTAACATCAATAATTTCTACACATTAAAAAAATGAACACAATTTATCCCTCAACTTGGAAAATTAACATTAGATTAAAATCATTGATAGTGAGAAACATATTTAGGGGATCGGTAAGATTATTACTTGGGGTATTTATTAAAGTAAGAGTTTTTCTAGATGATGAATTATATATTATCTATATATTTATTTAAATTTTTGACATTGCATAGTATTCTTAAAAGTTTTCAATTCTTTTACACTTTTACAGCTCAAATCCTTAAAATAAAAATATTGTCATTGATGTGAGGAGAAACATATTTACAAATTCTATCATCTGTAATATCTTAAATCTTATGATGTTCATTTAATAAATTACATACTTTAATGAGATAAGTGGAACTCACCATCTAAGAACCTATTTTAGACTTTTAACTCGTACAACTCAAGTAAAAACACCCAAATACTATTGCAATAAATGTGAGTTAGAAAGCATTAAATTTACTAAATTCTGATCCCATTTTATTTGGATAATCGAATGTTATTCTTTGTTATGATAATAGAAAAATATCAAGTTGGCTTTGTCGTCTTTATCTTCCAGCGCACCCAGGTTCCCAGTACTACGTTACCAACATAGGTTACAGTATTACTTGGCCTAATCGGCCCCAAACTTTTGTGATCACCCAGTCCATGCCTTTATACCCTGAAAAGGTATATTGGGTCCTATCAGTGGGGTGTATACATCAAACTCCACGTCTAGCTCACATGGTTAAATGTCAGTTATAGACTCCACTAGTCAGTTCAGTTCAATCTCAGTTATTGACAGTTCAGTTTAGTTCAGACCAGTTCAGTGTGGTCTCTCAAACTTAGTATTTCAGACTTAGGAAATGTATTTGACCATCAGACAGGGTCATCTTGACCGTTTTAGTTTATTTCAGTAGTTCAATTCAGCTTACTTGTTAGTCATTGCGTGTCATTTCAGTTCAGGCTTTATATTCAGATATGTTTTCTCCCACTTACTCAGCACATTCAAAGTACTGACACATACTTTTTGTTGTATCGTTTCATGATATAGCTGCAGGTTTTCCGACTCAGTGTTGTTTGCCTTCATGATTCAGATCGTCCTCCGTTGCAGCCGAAGTGTGATTCCTCATCATCCGAGGGCCTTGCTTTACTTTCTTTCAGTTGAGTTATTATTTTTAGTTAGACTTAGAGTTAGCTAGGGGATTGTCCCAGCAACTTCTCAGTTAGATGGCTGTTAGACCAGACTTGATTTCAGATTCTCAGATATTTTAAATCTATATATTCAGTTTTAAATTCTTATAAATGCTATTATGTATTATTTCAAATTTCCGCTGTGCATGATTACTCACAATACCAGTGTATGATAGATCAAGGGTTGACTTGGTGTCACTTGTGACCTCAAGTACCGTTTTACATCCAGGATGTAGTCTCGGGGCGTGACAAACTTGGTATCAAAGCCCTAGGTTTAGAGTATCCTCGGAAATTCTGAAAGCCGCATCGAGTAGAATCCTTTCATGGGTGTGAAGAGCACCACACTTATGACGATCAGGATACGATATGTTATTAGGAAAAAAAACTCTCTTTTGTTCATACTTTTTATCGTACGTTAAAGTTCAATTCTAGAAATTCCCTTCTAATTCGTGCTCTGTTTCATTTTAGTGAACCATGTCTCCCAGATGCGGTAATGGAAGAAGGGCCAGTAATGTCAACAGACCTGCACGCCCCCCCCCATCCCCGATAGCTCCTCAAGATGATTCAGTGTCTACCACCGAATTCAGGCGGCCATTTAACTACTGGCTCAAACAGTCACCAACTAGGCGAACCAACAAGTGGTGTCCATGAACACCAATGAGTTTCAAGTAGTTGTAAGGGTGCAGGACTTCACCCGGATGAACCCTCTAGATTTTCGTGGAACAAAGGTGGGAGAGGACCCACAAGGGTTTTTAGACGAGATTAGAAAAATCACCCGAATTATGGGTGCCAGTCCCTCTGAGAGTGACGACTTGGCTTCCTACCAGCTGAAAGGGGTAGCTCAAGTTTGGCATGACCAGTGGAAAGAAGGGCGGCCAACGGGAGACGGACCAATGGAGTGGGAAGAATTTCACACAACTTTCTTGGACAGATTTTTCCCTCGGGAGCTGAGGGAGGCAAAGATGGTGGAGTTTATGAACTTGAGACAGGGCAACAGAACTATGGAGGAGTATACTCTTGAGTTTACTAGGCTGTCTAAGTATGCTCCAGAGATGGTAGCCGAGCCAAGGGCTCGCATGCTGATGTTTTTAAATGGAGTGTCAAATCTGGTCCTCAGGGAGTGTAGGACTGCGATGATGATTAAGTACATGGACCTTTCTAGCTTGATTGTTTATTCCTATCAGATTGAGGCTGAAAAGATGAAGGATATGGAGTGTAAGAACAAACGGGAAAGGACTATCCAGTCAGATTTTGGCCATCAGAGGTCCAGCGATAGTAGCCACCCACCACAGCAGTAGTAGCAGCAGAGAGCCCCAGCACCCAGTTCAACCAGTGCCCCAACCTTTTGGTCCCGCCAGAATTGGAGGGGTGGGTCATCTGGCACCCAGTCTCAGGCTCACAGTACCGGGAAAAAGTATTCATCTTGTCCCAAGTTTGGTAGGAATCACCCGGGAGAATGCCTTCAGGAACGAGAGGGCTATTTTGGGTGTGGACAGCATGGACATAGGCTTAAGGACTGACCGTCAGCAGGGAGAGGGAGATCACAATCTACCACCTCATTAGCTCCAGCAGGCCAACACATTAAGTACAGATGGCGGTCAGCGCCAAAATCGTTTCTATGCTCTATCTTCCCCTCAGGATCATGAAAGTTCACCTGACGTAGTTACTAGTATGTTACGTATCTTCCATCAAGACATGTATGCCCTCTTAGATCCAGGATCCACTCTTTCGTTTGTGACCCCCTATATAGAAGTCCAGTTCAACATCAATCCAGAGGTCCTCCCAGAACCATTTCAGTCTCCTCCCCAGTTGGCGAGTCAGTTAGAGCTAGCCGGGTGTATAGAAACTGCCCAGTCTCAGTCCTGAGTAAAGTTATTCTAGTTGATCTTGTAGATTTAGACATGGTTAACTTTGACCTTATTCTCGACATAGATTGGTTACACTCCTGCTATGCCTCAATCTATTGCAGAACTAGAGTTGTCAAGTTTCAGTTTCCCAACGAGCCAGCGTTAGAATGGATGGGTAGCAGTTCAGCGCCTAAGGGAAGGTTTATTTCCTACCTTAAAGCCCAGAAACTCATCTCCAAGGGATGTATTTATCATCTGGTTCGGTTCAAGGATTCCAACTCTGAGACCCCAACTATCCAGTCAGTGGTCAGCGAGTTCCCAGATGTTTTTCCTGAGGATCTTCCCGGAGTTCCCCCTAAACGGGAAATAGACTTCGGAATAGATCTCCTCCCAGATACTCAACCCATCCCTATCCCTACTTAAAGAATGGCTCCAACTAAGCTTAAAGAGTTGAATGAGCAACTAAAAGATCTTCTTGACAAGGGTTTTATCAGACCCAGCATCTCTTCCATGGGAGCCCCAGTGCTATTCATGCGTAAGAAGGACAGTACCCTCAGAATGTGCATATATTACCGTCAGCTGAACAAAGTCACAGTCAAGAACAAGTATCCCCTACCAAGAATTGACGACCTATTTGACCAACTTCAGGGAGCCAGTTGTTTCTCAAAAATCGATCTCAGGTCAGGGTATCATCAGCTAAGGGTCAAAGAGTGCAACATACTAAAACAACATTCAAAACTCGATATGGTCACTATGAGTTTGTGGTGATGTCCTTCGGGCTAACAAACGCCCCAGCATCCTTCATGGATTTGATGAATAGGGTCTTCAAGCAGTACCTGGATATGTTTGTCATTGTATTTATCAACGACAATCTGGTGTACTCCAAAAATGAGGAAGAGCATGCCTATCACATAAGGTTAGCATTGCAGACACTCAGGGACCAGTAGTTGTTCGCCGAGTTCAGCAAGTGCGAATTTTGGTTAAAGTACGTGACCTTCTTAAGTCATGTGGTCTCGGGTGAAGGAATACAAGTAGATCCTCACAAGATAGAAGTCGTAAAAGATTGTCCTAGACCTACCTCTCATGCAGAAATAAGGAGTTTCCAGGGTTTGGCGGGTTATTACTGATGGTTTGTGGAAGCCTTCTCCTCTATAGCATCTCCTTTGACTAAGCTAACTCAGAAAAAAGTTAAATTTCAATGGTCAGATAAGTGTGAGAAGAGTTTTCAGGAGTTGAAGACTCGAATCATTACCGCTCCGGTGTTAACCTTGCCAGAAGGATCAGATGGGTTGGTTGTTTATTATGACGCTTCCAGAGTTGGACTCGATAGTGTACTGATGCAGTGGGGCAAAGTGATAGCCTATGCCTCCAGACTGCTCAAACTTCATGAGAAGAATTATCGAACTCATGACTTGGAGTTGGAAGCGGTGGTATTCACGCTGAAGATATTGAGACATTACCTTTATGGGGCTCGCGTGGATGTGTTCACAGATCAAAAGAGCCTTCAGTATGTGTTCATTCAAAAGGACCTAAACCTGCATCAGAAAAGGTGGTTGGAGTTGCTAAAATACTATGACATGAGTATACTATATCCCCCAGGCAAAGCCAATGTGGTGGTTGACGCCCTAAGAAGACGGTTGATAAGGAGTGTAGCTCATATTGAGGAAGGCAAGAAAGAGTTAGCGAAGGAAGTTCACACACTCTCCTGGTTAGGAATGTAACTGGTGGGTTCAACCGAAGGTAGGGTGATAGTGCCAAGTGAGCCGAATTCATCCTTAGTAGTTGAAGTTAAGTCCATACAAGATGAAGATCCAGTTCTACTTAAACTAAAAGAAACAGTTCTCAGAAAGGAGGTTGAGGCTTTCTCCAAAAGGGGAGATGGTGTGCTCCGTTACCAAGGAAGGTTGTGTGTACCGGATGTTGGTGAGTTGAGGTAGCAGATACTGGCTGAAGCACACAGCTTGAGATACTCCATTCACCTCGGTGCTACAAAGATGTTCCGTGATCTATGAGATATTTATTGGTTGAACGACATTAAAGAGACATTGCTGAATTTGTAGCCAAGTGCCCGAACTGCCAGCAAGTTAAGGTGGAACATCAGAGACCAGGAGGTATGAATCAGGATATCAGTATACCCACATGAAAGTGGGAAGAAGTAAACATGGACTTCATTACGAGTCTACCTCCGACTCGTCGGCAACATGATTCAATCTGGGTGATAGTAGACCGGATGACTAAGTCAGCACATTTTCTTCCAGTCAAAACCACAGATTCAATTGAGGACTATGCCAAACTTTACATCCGAGAGTTAGTCAGACTCCATGGGGTGTTCTTGGAAATCATTTTAGACAGGGGAACCCAGTTCACCTCACACTTCTGGAAGTCCTTTCAGAAGGGAGTAGGCACTCAGGTCAAGCTCAGCATCGCTTTTCACCCACGGACCGATGGACAAGCGAAGCGGACCATTCAGACCCTAAAAGATATGTTAAGAGCGTGTGCGGTTGATTTTTAGGGTAATTGGGATGACCACTTGTCTTTTATTGAGTTTGCGTACTACAACAGCTACCGTTCTAGTATCAAGATGGCCCCATTTGAATCATTGTGTGGTAAAAGGTGTAGATCTCCTATAGGGTGGTTTGAAGTTGGTGTAGCTACCTTTATAAGGCCAAACTCGATTCACGAGGCAATGCAAAAAGTTTAACTCATCCGAGAAAAGTTGAAAATAGCTCAGAGCCGCCAGAAATCTTATGTTAATGTGCAGAGAAGAGAGTTGGAGTTTGCAGTTGATGACTGGGTATACCTAAAAAAATTTCCCATGAAAGGGGTGATGAGGTTTGGAAAGAAGGGGAAGCTTAGTCTGAGGTATGTGGGACCTTATAGAATTTTGAGGCGTATCAACAATGTGGCCTATGAGCTAGAGTTACCTTCAGAACTAGCAGTTGTACATCTAATTTTCCATATTTCACTTCTGAAGAAGTGCATTGGAGATCAAACCTTAGTTGTGTCATTGGACAGCGTGGGAATAAAGGATAGTCTCTCATATAAGGAGGTACCAGTATAGATCCTTGACCGTTAGGTTCGTAAGCTGAGGAATAAGAAAATAGCTTCAGTCAAGGTCTTATGGACAAATCAGCAGGTTGAGGGAGCTACGTGGGAGGCCGAAGCGGATATGATGGCCAAATACCCGCACTTATTCTCTACCGACTCTGTTGTACCTTGAAATGTTAATTTTGTCGTAGAACCTGATCTAGTCGTTGAATTTAATTCATGTGTATAAGTTTATTTTACAACTTTTGATGTAAGTATGAAAAGTAAATTCAGCTCAGTTGTGTATTTTGAAACGGAGTTAGTCATTCCGACAGTTTTGGAGTTAAATGAGCAGTATTTGAAAATTTTGATTGCTATTTTTCTGCTTTCTGTGTGTTTCCTAACGTTCGAGGATGAATGTTTACAGGGGGGAGATATTGTAATGCCCCAGAAACTCAAAATCTAATTCCGAGACTTAAATCAGAAAATCTATAGAAAAATATCTCAGGATGACCCACCTGACAAGTCGTTGTGAGACCTAACGACTTGTTAGGTCGGTCATGGGAAGGAGGAATTAGAAGTGTGGAGTGGGAATTAGTATACTTGACGGATGGTGACCACGAGTCGTGGTCACTTGTAACGACTCATCATGTCCTCTGTTACTAGCCTAGTCAGTTGTTAGGCAGTGCACCTAACGAGTATCACCACGAGTCGCCATCAATGGCAACGACTTGTTAGTTGACTCGTGGTCAAGCCTAGTATAGAACTGCAGAAGTGAGGCACTGAGGTCCACGAATGGTGACCACGACTCGTTAGGTCCCTCATGGTGACTTACAGGGAATCTGGACAGTGTACTCAACGGGAGTGACCACGAGTCGTGGTCAGTCACCACGACTCGTTAGGTCACCCGTTAGGGTCACCTGACAATTTTTTTCAGTGATTTTCTAAGGGCTATTTAGTAAGTTCCTATTCTCCTAAGATTTAAACCACGTCGTTTTGGACGTAAAATCAGACTTATTAGAGGGTTTGGACGGTTCCTCCCCTCATTCTCACGTTTATTCTCAGGAAACTTATCGAAAGTCCTTTCAAGAAACTCTCAAGCTAGCTTAGGGTTCTCATCTATTGCAGCAGTTCAAGTCTTCTTCTCTGAGAGAATTTTAATCAGGTATGTGAGAATTCAACAAGGAAATTATCCTTCCCTTGTGTCCCCCAATATCCTCCCATGATTTTCCTATCAGCTTAGCCCTGAGATTTTTGAATATGCAGAGATTTTCACGTTGATTCTTGTTAATTTCAATTGGGTTATTATCCATTTTTATTACTCATATGATTTTCATCAATCCATAAGTAAATAGTTGTTGTTATTGCCAAGATGATTTATAGTCCTAAATTTTCGAGTAAAGGTTATTGCGTAAGTAAATAGTTGTTGTTATTGCCAAGATGATTTATAGTCCTAAATTTTCGAGTAAAGGTTATTGCGTATTAATTTCATCAATTTTGCAAAGTATGTTTTGGGATAAATATCCTATAAATTCTTATTATATGTGTGTGTGTGTGTGCGCGCGTGAGAAATTATTCCCTTGATGGGAATGATTTACCCTTGTTGGATGAAACCCCTTTAAATTCTTGTAATTTCATCATATTATGAAATTCTCGTGTTGTTGAAATGAGTTGAGTTCTTTATTAGCTACTAGTAGTTCAGTCCAGTTAGAACGTAGAATCTTTTCAAAATCATTCAGAAAATTGTCAACTAATCAGTTTGACTTCAGTCTTACTCTAAGGTGTCAGTGGTGCCTCCCAGTTATCGAAATCAGACTCAGATTATAGTTATTTGGTCCATTAGGCGGTCATGACATTCTAGTTATATAGCTCTAACCATCCTCATGACCCTAGTTTAGTTATAATTTGTTCTTAGACAATTACGACGCTTCCAGATAAGCAGCTCTGACCAGTCTAGAACCCAGTTTCAGAATTTGGTCCGATAAGACTCTTAGGGTACTTTTAGTTATATGTCCCTAACTAGTCTTGGGCCCCAGTTTCAATCTATCATCTTAACAGTTCAGTATAGGTTTCCAATGGGAGTAGGACTTAGCACCGAGCGGGTCGGGGTTCCAGCGCACATAGGTTCCCAAAACTACATTTCCAGCGTAGGTTACAATATTACTTGCCTAATTGGCTCCAAACTTTTCTTATAAGTTAGTTCATGCCTTTATACCCTAGCAAGGTATACTAGGTCCTACCGATGGGATATATACATCGGACTCTACATCTAGCTCACGTGGTTAGATGTCGGTTATAGACTCTCCCACTAGTCAGTTCAGTTCAGCCTCAGTTATTGACAGTTCAGTTCAGTTCAGCCTCAGTTATTGACAGTTTAGTTCAGTTAGATTAGTTCAGTGTGGTCTCCAAGACTCAGTATTTCAGACTTAGGGCATGTCTTTGACCATCAGACAGGGTCATCTTGACCATTTCAATTTACTTCAGTGGTTCAATTCAGCTTACCTGTTGGTCGTTACGTGTCATTTCAGTTCAGGCTTTATATTCAGATATGTTTTCTCCCACTTACTCAGTACATTCAATGTATTGACGCATACTTTTATGTTGTACCGTTTCATGATACAGATGCAGGTTTCCAAATTCAGCATCGTTAGCCGTCGCAATTCAGATCCTCCTCCACTACAGTTGAAGAGTGAGTCCTTATCATCCGAGGGCATTGATTTACTTTCTTTCAGTTGAGTTATTAATTTTAGTTAGACTTAGAGTTATCATGGGGCTTGTCCCAGCAACTCGTCAGTTAGATGGCTTTCAAACCAACTTGATTTCAGATTCTCAAATATTTTAAATCTATATATTCAGTTAAAATTCTTATAAATGCTATTATGTATTATTTCAAATTTCCGTTGTACATGATTACTCAGAATACCAGTGTATGATAGATCAAGGGTTGACTTGGTGTCACTTGTGACCTCAAGTACCGTGTTACGTCCAGGGTGTAGTCTCGAGGCGTGACTCTAGATCTGGAACTTATATCATAAAATCTAGAAATCTGCTAAAATTGCAACCGGACGTCTCACCTAACGGGTCACTAAGTGACCTAAGGACTCGTTAGGACAGCCGTGAGAAGGAGGTTTGAGAATTTGTAAAAGGGAGATAGTGTTCCCAACGGGCGACCTCACAAGTCGTGGTCAGGTCCCACGACTCGTTAAGTCACTTGTGGTCAGGCCAGAATCTAAAATTTAACAAGGTTGTAGTGCACTTGACGGGTGGTGACCACAAATCATGGTCACCTGCAACGACTCGTTAAGTGACTCGTTAATAAGTATGGTATTAGATCTTCATAAAGGAGGCAGTGTGGTTCACGGCTGGTGACCACGAGTCATGGTGAACTACAGGAGAAACCTGGGCAGTGTACCCAACGGGTGTGACCACGAGTCGTGGTCAGTCACCACGACCCGTTAGGGTTACCTGGCAGTTTTTTCCAGCGATTTTCTAAGGGCTAATTAGTAATTTCCTATCCTTATAGACTCTAAACTACATCTTTTGAGGATTATTTTGAAGGTATTTAGAGGGGTTAAACGGTTTTCCCCTCATTCCCACTCAATTTTCCAGAAAGGTTTGCATAAGTTTTCTCTCAAGAGCTCTCAAGCAAGGTCTAGGATTCTTTACCAGTTGTAGCCTTTCGAATTTCTTTCTTCGGAGAAAATTTAGTCAGGTATGTGTGAATTCAACAAGGGAAATTGGTCTTCCTTGTGTCCCCCAAAATTTTCCCATAGTTTCCCTATTAGTTTTAACCCTGAATTTTTGAATACGAATAAGTTAAATGTTATTTTTCGTTAACTCCACCTGGAATAATATCCATGTTAATTGTTCATATTATCTTCATCAATTCCTAACTAAATTGTCAGTGTTAGTACAAAAGTGAATTGAAGCTCTAGATTTTTGTATGAAGATTAATTGCTTATTATTTCCCATTTAGTGAATGAGGTATGTTTTGGGCTGAAAATTTCTTGTAATTCTTATTATATACATGATGATAAAATATTCCTCTGATACGAATGATTTAGCCTTGTCAGATGAGATTTCTTTAATTCTTGAGATTTTGTCATACTATGGAATTCTCGTGTTGTTGGAATGCGTTGAGTACTCTATAAGCTGCTTAGTAGCTCAGTCTAGTTAGAACGTAGAATCTCTTCAGAACCATTCAGAAAATTGTCAACTGATCCGTTTAACTTCAGTCTTTTCCTGAGATGTCAGTGGTGCCTCCTAGTTATCAGAATCAGATTATGAATTCAGTTATTGGTCTATTTAGGCAGTCATGACATTTTAGATATATTGTTCTGACTAGCCTCAGGACCACAGTTCAGATTACAGTTTTTTTTAGACGGTTACAGCGCTTCTAGATAAGCAGCTCTGACCAGTCTAGAACCCAGTTTTAGTCCCTGACTAGTCTTGGACCCTAATTTCGAGCTATTAGCCTAGTAGTTCAGTATAAATTTTCCAGTCGGAGTAGGACTTAGCACCGAGCGGGCCGGGGTTCCAGCGCACCTAGGTTCCCCGAACTACGTTGCCAGTGTAGGTTACAGTATTACTTGGCCTGATTGGCCCAGGCTCTTGTAATCATCCAGTTCATGTCTTTATACCCTGACAATGTATATTGGGTCTTACCGATGGGGTGTATACATCGGACTCCACGTTTGGCTCACGTGGTTATATGTTGATTACAGACTCTCCCACTAGTCAGTCTAGTCCAGTTTGAGTATAAGCAGCTCAGATCAGTTCTAATTCTGTCAGTTTAGCTCAGTTTAGTTCATATCTCATTCTCAGTACTTTCAGAATTAGGACACACCTTGACCACCAGAAAGGGTCATCTTAACCACCTCAGTTTACTTTAGTAGCTCAGTTCAGTTGACTTATTGGTCATTGCATGTCATATCAGTTCACACATTATATTTAGTTACGTTTTCTCCCACTTACTCAGTACATTCAAAGTACTGACACACACTTTTATGTTGTATTATTTTATGATAGAGCTGCAGGTTCCCAGACTCAGCATCGTTAGTTGTTGCGATCCAGATCCTCCTTTGTCGCAGTTGAAGTGTGAGTCCTCATTATTCGAGGGCCTTCTTAAGTCATGTGGTCTCGGGTGAAGGAATACAAGTAGATCCTCACAAGATAGAAGTCGTAAAAGATTGGCCTAGACCTACCTCTCCTACTGAAATAAGGAGTTTCCAGGGTTTGGCGGGTTATTACCGATGGTTTGTGGAAGGCTTCTCCTCTATAGCATCTCCTTTGACTAAGCTAACTCAGAAGAAAGTTAAATTTCAGTAGTCAGATAAGTGTAAGAAGAGTTTTCAGGAGCTGAAGACTCGAATCATTACCGCTCCGGTGTTAACCTTGCCAGAAGGATCAGATAGGTTGGTTGTTTATTATAACGCTTCCAGAGTTGGACTCGATAGTGTACTGATGCAGCGGGGCAAAGTGATAGCCTATGCCTCCAGACTGCTCAAACTTCATGAGAAGAATTATCGAACTCATGACTTGGAGTTGGAAGCGGTGGTATTCACGCTGAAGATATTGAGACATTACCTTTATGGGGCTCGCGTGGATGTGTTCACAGATCAAAAGAGCCTTCAGTATGTGTTCAATCAAAAGGACCTAAACCTGCATCAGAGAAGGTGGTTGGGGTTGCTAAAATACTATGACATGAGTATACTATATCCCCGGGCAAAGCCAACGTGGTGGCTGACGCCCTAAGAAGACGGTCAATGGGGGAGTGTGGCTCATATTGAGGAAGGCAAAAAAGAGTTAGCGAAGGAAGTTCACACACTCTCCTGGTTAGGAATGTAACTGGTGGGTTCAACCGAAGGTAGGGTGATAGTGCCAAGTGAGCTTGATTCATCCTTAGTAGTTGAAGTTAATTCCATACAAGATGAAGATCCAGTTCTAGTTAAACTAAAAGAAACAGTTCTTAGAAAGGAGGTTTAGGCTTTCTCCAAAAGGAGAGATGGTGTGCTCCGTTACCAAGGAAGATTGTGTGTACCGGATGTTGGTGAGTTGAGGTAGCAGATACTGGCTGAAGCACACAGCTTGAGATACTCCATTCACCTCGGTGCTACAAAGATGTACCGTGATCTATGAGATATTTATTGGTTGAACGACATTAAAGAAACATTGCTGAATTTGTAGCCAAGTGTCCGAACTGCCAGCAAGTTAAGGTGGAACATCAGAGACCAGGAGGTATGACTCAGGATATTAGTATACCCACATGAAAGTGGGAAGAAGTAAACATGGACTTCATTACGAATCTACCTCCGACTCATCGACAACATGATTCAATCTGGTTGATAGTAGACCGAATGATTAAGTCAACACATTTCGTTCCAGTCAAAACCACAGAATCAATTGAGAACTATGCCAAACTTTACATCCGAGAGTTAGTCAAACTCCATGGGTTATCCTTGGAAATCATTTTAGACAAGGGAACCCAGTTCACCTCACACTTCTGGAAGTCCTTTCAGAAGGAAGTAGGCAGTCAAGTCAGGCTCAACATCGCTTTTCACCCACGAACCAATGGACAAGCGAAGCAGACCATTCAAACCCTAAAAGATATGCTAAGAGCGTATGCGATTGATTTTTAGGGTAATTGGGATGACCTCTTGTCTTTAATTGAGTTTGCGTACTACAACAGCTACCATTTTAGTATCAAGATGGCCCCATTTGAATCATTGTGTGGTAGAAGGTGTATATCTCATATAAGATGGTTTGAAGTTGGTGAAGCTACCTTTAAAAGGCCAGACTCGATTCACGAGGCAATGCACAAATTAAACCCTATAGTCATTATTTCTAGTGAACATAATCATATTAGAAATTATCCTATAGCCATGATGTCTAATGCCAAGTGATCAAACATGCAAATCTACTCATTAAAATAAATCCCAAGGCCAGAATACCAATCATGATCCAAGTAATTCAATGTCGTAAGAATAACTTATAGGCACCAATGGTGTCTATGATTATGCAAAATAATTCAGGTAGACAAATTTTATAATTAAGCCTAGCAGATTGTTCATAAATGGTTATTAACTGGTAAAACTTTAGCATGTTGGACATGATAAAAAATGAGTTTACACATACATATCGCAATATACTTCAAATTAAATTATCAAGACCCTATTAGCATGATTTCTATGTATGCGTTAATCCTATAGGCATGTTTTCTAGGTGAGGGTGGTAGTTAGGGAAAAACCATAAGGAAACTATAAATTCCCTTCCCCCATAAATCTCTTTCCACTATTATTATAGCGTTATTACGATTATTACAAGCTGATAAAAAATAAGTAAATAAATAAATACAACATGTGAAACAAAACAATATTAGACTAATATGGTCTTATCTTATCTCCACGACTCTCCGACGAATCCCGAAATAAAATAATACCTACTGAACGATTAAGACAAACAATATGCTTGCAGGGAAACGAAAGAGTAGTGTGCAAACAAACAGTGGTGTTGCGTCATGAATAAATTTAAAGATTAATATTTTTCCTAAAATCTAACAGATAATAAACCAAACAAAATTGCATGTTCAAACATAGTTCATTAACAGTCCAAGTGATAAACAAAATTTGCACGGCAAAAGTGACTAACCAGTTAAGAAGCTTAAATTAATAGGAAAACAACGAGCCAATAGCATCACTCGAACCTCAACACATCAAGATCACAAAAATCTCATTGATTCAGAGCAGTACTTGTGTTGAGGCGGGTTAGAAGAAATATAGAAGTACCAAGGAAAGAAGAGAGCAAAGGTATACTTAGGAACAAAGTAATTTTTTCAAGCACTTAAGTTGTTCAAAAATAGCAATGTTGGAACGAAAAGAATGATAAAAGAAAAAATTATGTTTGAATATAATGATAAAGAATAAGACAATCCCTCAAAACCAGTGAGGTTTTTCAACACAGAAAAAGGGAGAAGAGTATTTATATACTTAATTAGTAAGAGATCTTAAAGTAAGGAGAGATACTTAGCCCACTTAATCAAAGAAAATCATTTCCTTTTTTAACCCAAATCGAAATCAAAGCTTGCTAAAATAAATAAGTAATAATCAGTTTAAGGAAAAGGGAGCAATCAATTATAAGATTAATTAAAATTTAACATAAATAATCATGTACTAAACTTTCATATAACATATAAGGTAAGAGTACCAGATTATCATACAAATACAAATCTTTCTGGATTAATTCAGGAAAAGAGAGATGAAATACAACTCATAAAAGACCTTTCCTTAAACAACATAATGGAATCAATTAAGCAAAAGATTATCTCAATACCCTAAATTAGTTAAATAAAGAAATGATCAGTCAACATCCTTTATTTAGCTTACCATAACATTCAAAACTAGTAGTTGTCTCATTACATCCACAAGTTTGTTTTTAGACTATTATAATTAACATATAGAGTATATTAACATGGCTRCAAATAAATGAAWACATTAAATTGGAGGGRTTGACACTGTCGAAYAAGTGTAAATATTTYAAATTCCAAAYAGTAAGAGAAACGAAACMTTYGAAGCTMTCAAAGTTTACCRAAACRTAAAAGGCCGAAGTTGTCCTAAACCMTTTGCATAAAGTAGTAATCTCGAGTTGTTATTTCAAGRCAGYTAGGTATATAATTTACCATACAAGGATATATAACTTCAATAAAGTGGAGCAGTAAAATTRTCCCRTAAAGAACATAAAGATTTTCTTTGAACAAGATAAACAAAAATTTATATCAAAGTCAYACCAATTGGTCATAAATAACATAATTGGAGGCAGTCGCAAATCAARATTTAGACGAGRARGGAGATGGATCGAATGAACTACCACATAGTTTGATTCAAGAGAAAATTAAGATCAATAAGAGAAGCCGACAAGWCTTTTAACCAATTTTCAAATACCGGGATTGAAGAATAAGAACTAGAAGCATGTAGGACACAAGTATGAATTCTATTTCATGGATCAAATAACTGAACTGAGCTCAACAGGGCTTATAGAATGACAAAAAAATTTTAAAAACGAAGCCTATGGTTCTTCCCATGCGACAATTTCAAACACCAACGAGCAATAATCATGAGAAAACAAATAATCAATTAACAACCAATTTGCGCGAATTTTAAATCTCAAAACACAAATACCAAAAATTATGTAAATGAACAAAGAGGGACAAGGTTATATTTTGGACAGATACTTACAAATCTGTCCCAAAATATATTTTAAAAAAACGTGGCTAGCCGGGTCTATCGATTGCTGTTTGTGTGGTTACTTGATGGTGGTTCATGGACGGAGGATTCAACCGGAGAAGAGAGAGACCGAGACGGATCTGGTGGTTTTCCGGCCAGCAGTGGCCGAAGCTAATGGTGGAAACGATGAGGGGGATGAAGGAGGCGGAAATGGAAGATGGGAGGGATAAGGCGGCGGCGGCATGGTTTCGAGGAGAAAGAAGAAACGGAGGCTGTTGTGATGGAGAAGAAGAAGGAGAGAGGGTGCAACGGTTGTTCTCCGGCCACGGTAGCCGGAAAAAATGGTGAGAGGGGAAGATACGGCTAGTGGTGCGGCAAAGAGAAAAAGACGTGGGAGAGGGGTGAGGTGAACGGGGCTGGTTTGGAGTTTGTGGTGGTTGTTGGCTGGGGCTGTGATGCCGTTTCCGACTAGGGGAAGAAAAGGAAGGGTGGCGGTGGCTTAGGTAAGTTTGAGGTGAGAGGGAAAAAATGTTTAGGGTTTTGGGGTAGGTGTAGACAAATATGGAAGTGGGTAGGGTTTAGTTTAGTCCGTAGGATTAGATAAGACGAACGGCTGATATTGAAAGTTATAAGATGGGTCGGGTCGTGAGTCTTCTTGTGGGTCGCGGATAGGGTAAATGGGTAGATTTAATTTAGGTTAGATCTGCATTTAAATAATAGTCAAAATTGATCAAAATGGCTAAATTTGGTATAAATTGAATAGGAAGTGGCCAAATTTTAAATAAATTGGATGAAAATGAATTTTAGCTGTTATTAAATTAATAAATACACTACACTTGTAGATAATTTAATAAATAGATAATAAAAT
>JACEIK010001700.1:120905-132255 GCA_018107945.1 Datura stramonium | reverse complement strand
AATTAATTTAATTATTGTTAAGCCTAAGCGATCTAAATGGGGAAGACTAACGCCCTAACAAGTGTCTACCCGTCCCAAACTTAATGTCCAAGAGGCATTGGACTACTATTTTCGGATTTTTGGGTCTAGAGCATACTTAGGCTTTATTAAAGGTGATTAAATGTCAAGCAATTAGCAAATAGTAAAAAAATTAGCACAAAAGGATTTCACATAAGCCTCCATTAAAGTAAATAAGTAATTAAACATGCTTACGAATTAAACCCTATAGTCATGATTTCTAGTGAACATAATCATATTAGAAATTATCCTATAGACATGATGTCTAATGCCAAGTGATCAAACATGCAAATCTACTCATTAAAATAAATCCCAAGGGCAGAATATCAATCATGATCCAAGTAATTCAATGTCGTAAGAATTACTTATAGGCATGGTGTCTATGATTAAGTACCCAGTCCTTTTTGAAACGATCTCCAAAACTGAGAGGTAAATTAGGTACCTCTATCTGAAATGATGGATAAGAGCACTCCATGTAATCGAAATAGCTCCCAGATATATAGTTTGGCATAATCCTTCGCCAAATCCATGGTTTTGACCAGTAGAAAATGAGCAGCCTTGGTCAACCTGTCTATCACAACCCAAATGGAGTGATATTGCCGGTGAGTGAGAGGCAACCCTGTTATGAAGTCCATATTGATTTCTTCCCATTTCCAAGTAGGAATACTGATATCCTGAAGCACACCTCCAGGTCTCTGGTTTTCAACTTCTACTTGCTGACAGTTTGGGCACTTAGCTACAAATTCTATGATGTCTCTCTTCATGCCATTCCACCAATAGACTTTTCGTAAGTCATGGTACATCTTGGTGGCACCTGGATGGAGTGAATACCTAGATATATGAGCCTCGTGCAACATCCGGCTTCTCAAATCATCAACATCTGAAACACATAAGTGACCCTATTATCGAAGCACACCATCTCCCCCTTTGGAGAAGACCTCTACCTTCTGATTTTGAACGACTTCCTTTAAATTTACCAAAATAGGGTCTTCATCTTGTCTAGATTTTACATCAGTCACCAAGGATGATTCTGATCCGTTCTAAACAATAAAATCGCCATCGATCGAGTCAACCAACTTAACTCCCAACCTTGCGAGTCGATGCACATCCTTCACTAGCTCCTTTCCCTCACCTACACGGGACACATTTTCCATGGAGAGTATACTAAGTGTGTCTGCTACTACATTGTCCTTACCCAGATGGTAAAGGATACTCATATCATAGTCCTTGAGTAGCTCCAACCACCTCCTTTGCCGAAGATTGAGATCCTTCTAGTTAAACACATATTGTGAAATCTTATGGTCCATAAACACATCCACGTGGACCCCGTACAAATAATGTAACCATATATTCAAGGCGAGTACCACCGCGACCAATTTAAGATCATGGGTCGGGTAATTCTTCTCATGAACTTTTAGCTGTCTAAAGGCATATGCTATAACTTTTTTGTGTTGCATCAATACACACCCAAGTCCGATCCTTGAAATGTCACAATACACCACGAACTCATCGATACCCTCCGGTAAGGTTAATACCGGTGTTGAAGTAAGTCGAGTCTTCAACTCTTGGAAGCTATTCTCAAAAGCCTCCGACCATTAGAATTTCACCTTCTTCTGGGTTAATTTGGTCAAGGGTGTTGCAATAGATGAGAAACCCTCCACAAATCTCCGATAATAGGCGGCTAAACCCAAAAAGCTCTAAATATATTAAGGATTCACCGATCTAGGCCAATTCTTCACCACTTCTATTTTTTGAGAGTCCACCTTTATGCCCTCACTTGATACCACATGGCCCAAGAACGCTGCGGAATTCAACAAACCTCGCACTTGCTAAATTTGGCATATAATTGGCGATCCTTGAGAGTCTGTAGCACTACTTTCAAATGAGCGGCACGCTCCTCCTCGCTCTGAGAGTATATCAAGATGTCTCAATAAAAACAATCATGAACATATCTAGGTATGGCTTGAACACCCTATTCATCAAGTCCATAAAAGTTGCAGGAGCATTTATTACTCCAAAAGACATAACTACAAACTCATAATGACCATACCGCGTCCGAAAGGTTGTCTTCAGGATGTCATTTCAATTCTGTTCCACTTAATCCCTCTTTCATGGCCACATATCTTTCCGGCTAAGGAATGAAAAATCTTTCTCCTATTTTTCCCAAACTCTAAGCTGGTGATACCCGGATCTAAGATCTATCTTTGAAAAACACTTGGCACCCTGAAGCTGGCCAAATAAATCATCAATCTTGGGTAGAGGGTACCTGTTCTTGACGGTGACTTTTTTCAATTGCCGATAATCAATGCACATACGAGAGGAACCAAATTTCTTCCAGATAAAGAGAACTGGTGCACCCCATGGGAACTTGCTCGGTCTAATGAAACCCTTATCTAATAGGTCCTTCAATTGTTCTTTCAACTCCTTTAGCTCGGCTGGAGCCATTATGTAAGGAGGAATAGATATAGACTGCATGTTGGGAAGAAGGTCAACACCAAAATCAATTTTCCTCTCGGGAGGAAAACCTGGTAAATTATCAGGGAAAACTTCTGGATACTCACACACTACCGGAACTATCTGGGCAGTCGGGGTCTCGGACTGAACATCCTTAACCCAAACTAGATGATACACACAACCCTTGGAAATCATCTTCCTGGCCTTAAGATAGGAAATAAAATGACCTACAGGAACAGTTGAACTACCCTTCCATTCCAAGACTGACTCACTTAGAAAGTGGAACTCCACCTGCATAGGTTCTACAATTAACAAAAGCATAACACGCATACAATTAATCCATGCCGAGAAGAATATCAAAGTCAGTCATGGTTAACTCTACAAGGTCTGCGGAGGTTACTTTATGCAATACTGTGATCGAGCAAATTCTATACACCCGTCTAGCTACAATACAATCACTGACGAGAATAGAGACTAAGCATGGTTCTGACAGAATTTCGGGACTGACTCCAAAGCTACTAACAATATAAGGTGTCAAAAAAGAAAAGGTAGCCCCTGGATCTAACAAAGCATAAGCATCAAGGTGAAACACTCATAACATACCAGTAACCACATCCGGTGAAGTCTCTTGCTCCTGATGGGTCGCAAGGGCATAGAACCTGTTCTGGCGCTGATCGCTAGTTGAACTAGTCGAAGCATCCTGCTGGGAGGGACGTTGTTATACCCTCGAAGACCAAGGATAATACCCAGGATTTGAAATAGAGAAAAATTAAAATTTGGCATCATGTATCAGAACGGGTCGTGAGGTGACCTGTGAGGGTAGCCCACGAGTCGTGATGTGACTCGTGGTGGGGATCAGGAGTTGGGTTTGAAATTTGGAAAATGAGATCGCCACGGACAATACCACGAGTAGTGGTTAGGCCCCACGACTCGTTAGGTCAGTCATGGGGAGTGGTAATTGAGAAAAGAGGAAAAGGAAGACAGTGTACCTAACAGAAGGACCCCACGAGTCGTGGTTAGTCCCCATGATTCATGGGATATTGTGACCAAGCAGGGTAAAGTTTTATTGAGAATGAGGCAATGCATATAACGAGTGATGACCATGAGTCGTGATCACCAGTAACGGATCATTTAGTCACTCGTGGCAAGCCCAGGAGACCTAACAAGAAGTGTACTTGACAGACGACTCCACGAGTCATGGCCCATGATGAAGAGTCGTTAGGTCCCTCGCAGGGACTACCTGGCAATTATTTTTTGCGAAATTAGTAAGGGATTTTCCGTAATTCCTAAGATCCTAAGGCCTAAACTACGTCGTTTTGAGTTATGAATGATTATTTTTAAAGGGGTTAAGTTCATTTTAGGCCATTTACATTCATGCATGCAAAGGTAGAAGGCTAGAGAGGGTGATTGAGCTTGTTCTTCTTCCAATTCTCTTCAATTTCTTCTTGGACAATAAGAGAAGTGTAAGAATCAACTACTATCAGGTATGTAGGGTTATGAGTGGGTGATTTCTTTCACACCAATGCCCAATACCTCTCTAAATCATGAATGTTCTATGTCTAATTTCTATGGGGTTTTAATCCAATGCATGAAATTCCTAATTCTATACATGGGAATGATTTAAATATGTTTCTACTATCGAATTTATGATTTATGGGCAGGTTCTATATTATTTTCAATCAAAAATCATGTTTCTAGTTTTATAAATTAAAAAGCACATTGATGAGAAGTTCATGAAAGATGAGATTTGTGATGTATGTATGATGATAATGATGAGATATTATGATGAAAAGCATGCTTCAAGATACGCATGTTTATTATCATGTTTTCGATATAAATTGAGTATTTTCAAGCATGATAAAGTATTGGGCAATGCCCACATGTTCAAGTATGATTAATGATTTTCCGAAATAAGCTTACCACATAGTTTTGGAGCGAAGACTCCCAATCATCTTTCATCTTATGGTGTGGTTTGAGTTAAAGCTTCTCATATGCATAAATTTAGTTTTGAGATATATTTGATTATTGAGCTTCGTCAATAGATGATGTTGAGCTTTGTTAAACAACAATGGAGAGAATATGCATGTTTTTGAAAGTAGTATCTAGCACCAAGCAGGCTAAGGGTCGATCACCCTATGCCTCAAAACTACGCGCCAAAGTAGGTTTATACTATTATATATTACTTGGGACCTCCCTTGTGAGTTATCCCCTACCCTATTGGGACACGAGCTTGATATCGATATCATGATATCGTTCCTAGCCCTGGCAATACTTTTGGACAGCTCTACCCACTTGAATGTGACAGTTGGTACCATGTAAGCCCTATCGTGGTAGGTCGGTTAAAAGACGAGTCTCCCATTGTTCCTCATGATTTCAGTTATGCATGTTCATTACTCATGAAATATGTATATATATATGTGTGTGTGTGTGTGTGTGTGTGTGTGTTCATACATGTTCTAAAGCAAGTTTGACTCAATGTTCAGTTTTACTCATGATTATCAGATTTCATCTTTGAGTCAATCGATTTAGTTATAATGTTATGTTATGTTATGTTATGATGAGATCATGATTTCAGAAAGAATGCATGCAAGCTCTACTCTCAGATTCATATTGTTCCCGTTTTACTTTGTGCATGTTTTTAAATGATTTACTTACTTTAGCAATTTACTTACCTTACATACTGGTACATTCCACGTACTGACCGCATACTCTATGATATATCATTTCATGATACAGGACCCAGCTCTCAGGCTCAGCTCCGTTCATAGTCCGTCTTCAAAGTTAGCACCTTAGAGTCCTCATCCCCCGAGGACTAGACTTATTCAGTTTTCCTCTATGTATTTTCAGTTTCAGTTTTTTGAGTTAGTTGGGGTCTTGTCCCATCAACTCATCATGTTTAGAGGCTTTCATACATACATATGTAATGAGCTTCAGATCGTGTATTCTGATGTTATGTTTAATTTAGACTTCCATTATAATTATCTTTTTGATCCTTCAGTTTTATTAATCGAGTTAGATGTATGCTTATGCCATGGGTTGACTTGGGGTCTCTCGAGGCTCCTTGTCCCGTGTTGTGATCCGAGCCTCCGTTCAGGTCATGACAAACTTGGTATCAGAGCCATAGGTTTGAAGTGTCCTAGGGTGTCTGAAAGTCGTGTTAAGTAGAGTCTTTTTCATGGGTGTGAAGTGTACCACACTTATGACGAAGAGGCTATGAGACGTTTAAGAAATGTTCCCTTCTTTCATGATCTATGTCGTGCAGTGAAAAGTCTCCCTATCCTTCAAATTCATGCTATTCGCAATTGCAGAATTATGGCTCCGCGAAAAGTGAATGGTAGAAGGAATGGAAATGGTGAAGGCCACGAGGATGGCAACGGGAACGGGCACCAACATGCCCTACCAGTTCAGGAGCACCAAGCACCGAAGCCAGTTGCCCATGATGAGTTTTGGGTAGCTATTCAGACGCTCACGTAGGCCTTAACCACCCAGGTTAATCAACAGGAAGTTGTGGATATTCCGCAAAATGGAAATGCAGCGGCGGCTCGAGTTAGGGACTTCTTGAGAATGAACCCGCCAGAGTTCCTCGGGTCAAAAGTAGATGAGGACTCGCACGATTTTATAGAGGAGATTGTGAAGATCACACACGTCATGGGGGTGACAGGAGTCGAGTGTGAGGAGTTGGCCTCATACCAGTTGAAAAGGGTCACGCACACCTGGTTTCACCAATGGAAAGATAGTAGGGTCGTCGGAGCAGGTCCTATCACTTTGGAAGAGTTCCATGTAGCATTCTTAGATCGATTCTTCCCTCGTAAGATGAGGGAGATGAAGGCAGCTGAGTTCGTAAATCTGAAGCAAGGGAGGATAACGGTGTAGGAGTATGCCCTTGAGTTAACTCGCCTATCAAAGTACGCCCCAGAGTTAATAGCTGATCAGAGGGAGCGGGAGAGCAAGTTCGTTCATGGAGTGGCGGGCTATTTGGAAAAGGATTGTAGGACCGCCATGCTCCATCAGGATATGGATTCCCCTCGAATAGTTTTGTACGCCCAGCAGATGGAGGCGGCACATATGAGAGAGAGGGAGGCCAAGAGGGCCAGGACTGATAATTATGGATTTTCTCAGCCGAGGTCAGGTGGTGGGCACCTACAGCAAACCCGCCAGAGATTATCAGCCCCAGCATCTTCAGCATTGAGTGTGTCATCCAGGCCTAGGCATGATCAAAGGGCGCGAGCCTCAGGTTCTATGGGTCAGAGCAGCACACCTACAGATTTTAGCGTCCCAACTTACTATAGATGTGGTCGAGGGCACACGGGCCAGTTCTTGGCAGGTACAGGTGCTTGTTTTGGGTGTGGGAAGCCTGGAGACACGCTCAAATATTGCCCAGAAGTAAGGCAGGATCATAATGGGGGTCGAGTCCCAGCTTCTAGTTCAACAGCCCCACCCGCACGATCAGTACATCAGGGGGCTTCTACTAGCACAGGTGACGGTCAGCGCCAGAACAGATTCTATGCCTTAGCACCCTGCCAGGAGCAGGAGGTTTCCCCGGATTTGGTCACTGGTATTTTATGAGTTTTCCATATTGATGTTTATGCTTTGTTAGATCCAGGGGCTACCTTGTCTTTTGTGACTCCTTATGTAGCCAGTAGCTTCGGAGTCAGTCTCGAAGTCTTGTCAGAACCCTTCTCAGTTTCTACTCCAGTAGGTGATTCTAAACCGGTGTATAGAAGTTATCCGGTCTCAGTCCTGCAAAAAGTCACCTCAGCAGATTTGATAGAGTAATCCATGACCGATTTTGATGTTATCCTCGGCATGAATTGGCTATTTGCATATTATGCCTCAGGTAATTGTAGAACCCGGGCAGTAGAGTTCAGATTTTCAGGTGAGCTAGTCTTAGAATGGAAGGGTAGTTCAGCTCTGCCTGTAGGTTGTATGTACCATCTAGTTAGGGTTAAGGATGTTGAGTCTGATACCCCGATTATCCAGTCAATTCCAGTAGTATGTGAGTACCCGGAAGTCTTCCCAGATGATTTACAAGGAATCCCTCCTGAGCGGGAGATTGAGTTTGGTATTGATCTTCTTCCTGACACGCAACCTATATCTATTCTTTCCTATAGAATGACTCCAGCTGAGCTAAAGTAATTGAAACAACAATTGAAGGACCTATTAGATAAGGGTTTCATTATATCGAGAAAGTCCTCATGGGGTGCACCAGTTCTCTTTGTCCAAAAGAAGGATGGTTCTCTTCGCATGTGTATTATTTATCGGCAATTGAACAAAGTCCCTATCAAGAACAAGTATCCTTTATCCAGGATTAATGATTTATTCGACCAGCTTCAGGGTGCCAAGTGTTTCTCAAAGATATATCTCATATCCGGGTATCACCAGCTCAGAGTTCGGGAGAGCGATATCTTGAAGACAGACTTCAGGACGCGGTATGGTCATTATGAGTTTGTAGTTATGTCTTTTAGACTAAAGAATGCTCCTACAGTTTTCATGGACTTGATGAATAGGGTGTTCAAGCTATATTTGGATATGTTCGTGATTGTGTTTATTCATGACATCTTGGTATACTCTCAGAGCGAGGAGGAACATGTCGCTCATTTGAGAATAGTGCTTCAGACTCTCAAGGATCGCCAATGGTATGCTAAATTCAGCAACTGTGAGTTTTGGTTGAACTCTGTAGCATTTTTGGTCCATGTGGTATCAAGTAAGGGCATAAAGGTGGATTCTCATAAAATAGAAGCGGTGAAGAATTGGCCTAGACCGGTGAATACTTTTAGATATTCGGAGCTTCTTGGGTTTAACTGGCTATATCGGGGGTTTGTTGAAGGTTTCTCATCAATTTTAGCACCTTTGACCAAATTGACCCAGAAGAAGGTGAAATTCCAATGGTTGGAGGCTTGTGAGAAGAGCTTCCAAGAGGTGAAGACTTGACTTATTTCATCACTAGTGTTAACTCTACCGAAGGGTATCGTTGGGTTCGTGTTGTATTGTGATGCTTCGAGAATCGAACTTGGGTGTGGATTGATGCAGCACAGGAAAGTTATAGCATATGCCTCTAGACAGTTGAAAGTCCATGAGAAGAATTACCTAACCCATGATCTTGAATTGGCCGTTGTGGTATTCGCCTTGAATATATGGTGACATTATTTGTACGGGGACCACGTGGATGTGTTTATGGACCACAAGAGTTTGCAATATGTGCTTTACTCAGAAGGATCTCAATCTTCAACAAAAGAGGTGGTTAGAGTTACTCAAGGACTATGATATGAGTGTCCTTTACCATCGGGGTAAGGCCAATGTAGTGGCAGACGCACTTAGTAGGCTCTCGATGGAGAGTGTGTCCCATGTGGATAAGGAAAAGAAGAAGCTGGTGAAGGAGGTGCATCGACTCGCAAGGTTGGGAGTTAGGTTGGTTGACTCGACCGATGGCGGTGTTGTTGTTCAAAATGGATTAGAATCGTCCTTGGTGACTGATATAAAAGCTAGACAAGATGAGGACCTGATTTGGGTAAAACTGAAGGAAGTCGTTCAAAATAAGAAGGTAGAGGTCTTCTCCAAAGGGGGAGATGGTGTACTTTGATATCAGGGTCACCTATGTGTTTCGGATGTTGGTGATTTGAGGAGCCAGATGTTGCACGAGGCTCATAGATCCAGGTATTCTATCCATCCAGGTGCCACCAAGATGTATCGTAACTTATGGGAAATCTATTGGTGGAATGGCCTGAAGAAGGACATCGCCGAATTTGTGGCTAAGTGTCCAAACTGTCAACAGGTGAAAGTCAAGCATCAGAGACCGGGAGGTGTGCTTCAGGATATCAGTATTCCTACTTGGAAGTGGGTAGAAATTAATATGGACTTCATTACAGGTTTACCTCGCACTCGTCGACAATATGACTCCATTTGGGTTGTAGTAGACAGGCTGACCAAGGCCGCTCACTTCCTACCGATAAAAACCATGGATTTGGTGGAGGATTATGCCAAACTATATATCCAGGAGCTAGTTCGATTGCATGGAGTGCCGATATCCATCATTTCAGACAGATCTATTTTGGACGTCGTTTCAAAAAGGACTTGGTACTCAAGTTAAGTTCAGCATAGCATTTCATCCGCAAACAGATGGTCAAGCGGAGTGGACAATTCAGACTCTCGAGGACATTTTGAGAGCATGCATAATTGACTTCAAAGGTAGTTGGGAGGATCACTTGTCTCTTATCGAGTTTGCATACAATAACAGCTACTGTTCCAGTATTCAGATGGCTCTGTTTGAGGCTCTCTATGGGTGAAGATGTAGATCGCCTATTGGTTGATTCAAAGTTGGTGAAGAGGCGATGATAGGACCAAATTCAGTCCATGAGGCCATGGAGAAGGTTTAGCTCATACGGAATAGGTTGAAAACAGCTCAAAGTAATCAAAAGTCCTATGCCGACGTGAGAAGAGGAGAATTAGAGTTCGAGGTGGATGATTGGGTGTTTCTGAAGGTATCTCCCATGAAGAGAGTGATGTGTTTGGAAAGAAAGGAAAACTTAGCCCTCATTATGTTAACCCTTACCGGATTGTGAAACGAGTTGGCAAGGTGGCGTATGAATTGGAGTTTCCCTCAGAATTAGCTTCTATACAGCTTGTATTCCATGTATCGCTCTTAAGGAAGTGTTTGGGTGATCCAACTCTAATTGTCTCGGTGGACAGTGTTGGTTTGAAAGACAGCCTTAGTCATAAAGAGGTTCCGGTAGAAATACTGGATCGTCAAGTTCGAAGGCTAAGGAATAAGGAAGTAGCTTCAATTAAGGTTTTATGGAGGAATCGGCATGTTGAAGGAGCTACGTAGGAAGCCGAAACGGATATGATGGCTAGATACCCACATTTATTCTCTACCGGCTTAGTTCCAGCTTGAGGTATCAATTTTGCTGTCAAACTCTATTTAGTTTTCATGTTCACTTCATGTGCCCAAGTTTCTTTTATGTATATGGATGTATGTATGATTCTTGAATTCATTTCATCTATGTAGTTTGAATAAGAGGTAGTCATTCCATCAGTTTTCAGTTTAAATGATCAGTATTTGAATATGATGATTACATTTCTCTACTTTTCTATATGTTATCCAACATTCTAGGATGAATATTCCCAAGGGGGAGATATTGTTATACCCCGGAAGCCCAAAGATCAGACCCGGGAGTTGAAGCGGAGAAAAATTAAAATTTGGCATTAGGTATTAGAACGGATCATGAGGTGACCCGTGAGGGAAGCCCACGAGTAGAGATGTGACTTGTGGTGGGGATCTGGAGTTGGGTTTGAAATTTGGGAAATGAGATCCCCACGGACGTGACCACGAGTCATGGTCAGGTCCCACAACTCATTAGGTCAGTCGTGGGGAGTGGTGATTGAGAAAAGAGGAAAAGAAAGACAATGTACCTAACGAAGGGACCCCACGAGTTGTGGTTAGTCCCCACGATTCGTGGGATGAGTCGTGACGAAGCATGGTAAAGTTTTCTTGAGAATGAGGCAGTGCACATGATGGGTGGTGACCACGAGTCGTGGTCACCAGTAAAGGATCATGTAGTCACCCGTGACGAGCCCAAGAGACCTAACAAGCAGTGTACTTGACGGACGACTCCACGAGTCGTGGCCCATGATGACGAGTCGTTAGGTCCCTCATGGGAACTACCTGGCAGTTATTTTTTGCGAAATAAGGGCTTTTCCATAATTTCTAAGATCGTAAGGCCTAAACTTCGTCGTTTTGAGTTATGAATGATGACTTTTAAAGGGGTTATGTTACACCCCATAAATTATTGACATGTAGATGGTCTACTCGCATATTGGTTAAGAGTTTTAGAATGTCATA
>JACEIK010001700.1:70074-82845 GCA_018107945.1 Datura stramonium | reverse complement strand
GGGCATTCAAACCCCTAACATTCCAACACAACATGCTATCCATTACTCTTGGGGTACCACCCCCACTCTTCCTAGGTGTATTCCTGGATATCTCATACTCAGGCTCAATTCCTTCTAGAATCTGAAAAGTGTTTCCCTGTTCCAGTTGAACATCCTGTGTACTTCCTAATGGCACTCCAGCTCCCATAATTGTACTCCTTTCCCTATATTTTCTTCCTTGTTCAGACAGAGCTGTATCCTCCCTTAATCCCCTCTGTGGTTCACCATTTTCTTCTACACATAGACTTGTACCCTTCTGTGGCCTCCACTTGTGCAACCTCAAACTTTCCTCTGGCTTACTATCTTCAAGTTGTTCCGGCTGCTTCATTACTGCATTTTCTTTGTTCTTCACCTTCCTACATTCCTCCACCCCATGCCCGTACTTCTTACAATGTGAACATAGTGTTGGTTTCCAATCATACTGCACCTTTTGCTCCATTACATTGCCTTTTTCATTTACAAAATTAATTACATCTGGAAGGTCCCCATTCATGTCAACTTCCACCAACATCCTTGCAAAATTTAATCCCTGCTTCTTCTCTGTATTTTGATCTACCATAATAGGCTTGCCAATCAGACTCCCTAATTTACTCAACCCCCTTGGACTCCAGTATTTGAAATCCAATCCTGGTAGTCTAACCCATATAGGAACTGTACATAACTCCTCTCTCGTGAATTCCATCTCAGAGGTCCATGCTTTCACAATGAATGGCTTATTATCAAAGTGATAGATTCCCCCTTGAATCACCTCATCTTTTGCTACAGCAGAGTCAAACCTAACCAACACAATGCCATTCTTCATCATTGCTATTTTATTTATACCCTTTTTCCCCCAAATCCTCTGTATAAACCCCTTAATCACTGTAAAAGGGGGGGTAAGCCCCCAACACATAACATACGACTGCATTTTTCCAGAAATCTATCTCTGTACTAATATCATCAACTTCAATAGCACATATAGAGGACTCACCATGTTTAGCCGGTTCAACAAACTCTAGCTTGAACCCTGCATTACTCATTTTCGCAATGTCGAACTTATCCCAGACCGACTCCTTCTTCATATTCTGTTGTCGTTCAACTTCATCAGCCCATGACATTTTACTACTTGAACTCCCGCTAATTCTCCCCATAGGGTTTGACCCTACCCCATTAGGGCTTTGCATTATTGTGTACAACCTGTTCCCTATCTTAGTCGTCGATTGCATGGCATTGGGCGATGTCGGGTGACTTCCATTTGCACCTTGCTGTGCTGCACAAACATGCGATTCATAGCTCTGCAACTCCTTTGAAGTATCCGCAAGATCCGCAACTGATTTTCCAGTCGGATTGTCCACCCATGCCCGCTTCTCATTTCCCCCAATTTTTCCTCCATTTTTCCCTTTCCCCAAGTTAATCAACGGTATCTTAATGGCACCGTCCTTCTTCCGCTGTTGTTCGGTCACCTCCGCAAACTCAATCGCCTTCTGAGTCGGCACTCTCGTCCTCCTCCCCATGGACGGCGTACGTTAAGCTAACTTACGCCGAGAGAACCAAGATGCACCTCCTATTAATTCCTTACTTTGATCTTGCAATTTTTAATATAGCAATTATTATACTATTATTCATCATCCATTAATTTATGATTGTAATTCTTGCACTAGTTTTGAATCAACGGTGATTAAAATATACTCTTTTCCTTAATAAAAATTGTATTGCCGGGTCTCTTTCCTCCCGTGCTTATTTAATAATTTAATATGGATAAATAATAAATCATAATTAAGTACATTAATTTAAGGTAAATAGGTGATAAAACTCCATGTAGAAAACACACTTCACGTGATTTCATTAGTTTAAGGTACACAACCAAGTAAATTATTTTTTTCCACCAAAATAATACTTTTCAAAAACTAATGCCCCGACTCTCCCACCTACATTGCCAAAAAAAAATAATCTGATTTTAATCAACTGAAATTATTCCCTGGTCAGATCGCCGCAGAAGAACGTATTGATTCTTTGAATTTTCTTTAAATTTTGTACTTATAACAGAAACAAGATACCACTCCTTTGAAACAGTTGATTGGAAAGTTGAACACTTAAAAAGGATCAATCACCTTGACAATCCAATGGACCATTTGTACATTCGAAATCTGTGTGTCAGATTAGGAATACACCACACTTGGAAACACGGCAATTATCATATTACCTATTTAGTGAAACACAATTCCCCAATTTGCAATAATGTTACAAACCAACCTCGGACGAAATAGGGGAAAATTCCGGAGCAGAACAAGGATCTGGATGTTAAACGCATCTGACAAGGAAACTAAAACCCAGCTGATCCAACGAGTGACGAGTATGATGAATTTTCATCGCCCGTAGGTGCCTGTTCAACAACTCTGCGAGATGTTCCAACATTTGCTTTCGAAAATGTTCCACCATCTAGGTTGCATGTGGCGCAGAGCTCTAAACTCTTCTCTTTTGCTTCTGCAACATCACCGTCCCAGCAAGTTTCGGAGATAATCTCAAGTGCTTTATCTAGTTTGTCTTCTGGAACAAGAGTGCCATTCTGTTGGAGCACAAGATAAACTTGCTCAGCAGCTTTTCTTCTTACCTGCAAAATAGTCGAAAACAATTGTTGAGAAGGCATCCATTCATTGTTTCATGTTATTAATTTATCTGTTCACTCGGCTTAAGTTTCTCTTGTGCAGCTGCTTTCAGGTACCTTTGGAAATCGATGGGAGAGGAAAGTTAGTAAATGACTGAATGCCTGGATATTGATGTGCTCTGGTACTGATGAAATATATCCAAGTATTGCAATTCCAGCATACAGCTTGTTGAAAGCTTTTGATCCTTTTAACTCTATATTAAGAGCTTCTAGAACTCCAGCACAAAACGCTGCAGTCTGCGCCTGTTAAGAGAGAGAGAGAGAGAGAGAGAGTATAGGCACATCATCAGTACAGCAAGGTTTGTGCAGAATAACCCAGTACATATAAGAGCTATGGAAAGATACCAGATACATGAATTAGCTACTATAGGAAAGACCTAGATGAACGTAGACTAACCTCCATATTTAAGAATATCTTTTTGCTGAATAGGTTCTCAATAGTCTGCAACAAAATAGTAACATATCAGTGTTAGGAAACCTGTCCCATATTGGTTGTTTAAGGTTTTAAAAAAAGATACAGCGTATTAGGTTACTCCACCCATGGCCTTAAGGTTATTGGTTGGATACTCTAATTCTTTCACATGGCACCAACACCAAACACATTCCTGATATCAGTTACCCAATGTGAGGCCACTCATATAATGTATGTTATCCCATGCTCCATAGCCAGTTCTGAACGTGCGAGGGTGTCAAAATCCCACATTAGTCAAGCATATGTGCTTTTGGTCTTCTTGTATGGTCTTGGTAAATCCTCGCCATTATGCTAGTTCTTGAGATTGGGTTAGATCTAAGGCCTCTTAACGTGGTATCAGAGCCAAACTTTGGTAAGTTTGTTTCCACAATCGTCTTCTCTCAATATATTCTATCACTTGGATCTCTCTCACTTGAGCAAATTGAGCCATTAACTCTCTGCTCTAAGCAAAGCCTATTGGGCTCCCTACTCCAAACCCACTCTTCAGCCTTTTAAGCCACGTCGCTCTTCTCAATGAAAAAACGAAAACTAAAGTTTTCTGCCCATGTGCAAACCCTATAGAACTAGGTTACACATGCAGAAGGGTGTTAGAGAACCTCTCAGATATTGGCATAGTAAAAGTTTCTAAATTAGTTAATAATTGTCCTTGGTTTCTCCACCCATTACCTTAAGATTGTAGGATGCTTCGGCTCTTTTATAGTCAGAATAGTGAAACTTGAAGAATAACATAAAGAGTGCTTGTAATTTTCCAACAAAAATGAGATGTGGCAAATGAGGACAAACAGAATACTTTAAAGGACTTCTTTTATAAATATCCAAAGAATAAAATGGAACTTTATAGAAGGATCCGAGAAGGATTAGCAGTGGTTCCTGCAACGAGCCCGTCTAAAGATGAAGCACAGATTTGAAAAATACCCATAGAATCGAATTTGATCATAAATATAGTTATAAATCAAAGGGGTGGAGAGCGTGAGATTCCATTGGCAGGATTCATGACTACCAAACTTCTATTATGATGGCAGATTTCACTACCCATTTTAATTCAACTATATTGCAGACTCTAGCAAAATCACATATCACATATAGCTCTGAGATGCTTCAGCATAATGTTCACCACTAAAGATCCTTGTCATTGGATATAGAAAAGTCACTTGACAGGTAAAGCGCCATTCCACATTTTTCTTCTTTCCAAAGCAGCTACAAATCATAAATTTTTACATGAAATGTTTTTAACCAATAAAAAGAAAAATAGATAAATGCTCAGGATACTACATAGACAGTCAAAAAATGTAAATTCACCAGATTGCCGCGATAAAATTTTATGATTAATAAGCATCTTTCATAACTGCAAGAAAAATAACTGCTTCATAAATCATAATGTGATGGTTCTAGAAAGATAAACAGTGGTCTACATTTTAAGGAAAGGGTCGACAATCAACATTTGCAGAAAAGGAATTTCCAATTAAATTTACCTTCAAAGTGGGTTCCACAACTCTGTCACACTTTTGGTATTTCCGAAGAACCCAAAGAATGTCATTGGAAAGATTGTACTCTTTAGAACCATTTACATTTTCATCAGTTGACTGAAGAAATTCAAGCAAAGCACTGAGTGATGGCTTCCTCAACGAATCTTGCAAGCCACCAATGGAAATAACCAGCCCTGATATCACATATTTGCTATAGCAACTGATACCAAGTAACTGAAGAAACCGAGGATATGAGAAAGTAGGTACCTGCAGGATGGCATATAAAGGCTTGTTTGTCAGATACCAGAAATATAGAAACCAACAAGACAAGGAATTTTAACCTACCCCCCATTTAAGATCTGCTTCGTCAGGCACTATTTGTTTTAGTCTCTCTCGATGGGGAATGAATGGTACAGAAATTGATTTATTATGCAAAATTCTTTGAAGAACCTTTGCAGCTAACTCTCTTAATTTATCCATCTTCTCCACTGCTTGTTTAACAACGTTTCCAACTAAACAGGTTGCCATATTTTCATCAAAAAGAAAATTCATCTGGTTAGTAACATCTGTCTCGTCCAAATGAGGCACAGATCCAAGTTCCATTTGTTCTGACTTGCTTGATAAGCCCTTGAGTCCTCTTTTGCATAGGATATATGTGCATCTCTCAAGGCCATCTATGGCAGCCTCACGAACCCAAGAACCAACATCACCTCTGTTATCTTTAGAGTAATCATCCAAAGCTTTAAATAAAGTCTGCATAACCTCATTCTTTATAAAAACATACAGAGATATGCATTCTTCTGCAGACAATAGATGAGAATGATCTCGTGTCTCGGTTAAAATTTCACACACTGATACAAGTCCTTTTACAGCATTTACCCGTGCTTCAACATCTCTTTCTTCAGGGTTATCCTGTACAGCATAAAGTTGTTCCTCATTTAACATAATGTGCAGCTTTCTCCCTCCATCAGCAACAGTTAATACAGAAGCACTTCCTTACCTCAATTTCACAAGCAGCACAAAGCTTAGGAAGTATATCCTTCCATCCTTCGCTTAGAAACTTAAATGGCAAAACACCAAGCGCAAGTGCAGATCCTCGTCTAGCAGCCACATTAGGATCAGTCAATTGCTCAAGGTATCTTGATGTAATGGCATTGAAGCCTTTACTTTCCAAAGGTACAATGTAAGCAGGAATGAAGCTCTTTAATGCTGCAACAGCAGCACCCTACAAACATAGTAGTAAATTAGGCAATTCACTCAGAGGAAGCTAATCAACAGGAAACTGACAAAGTCACAAGATAACCTGTATCTGAGAATTAGGATGTCTCAAATTCTCATGGAGCGTATCAAGCAGACTCCGTTTTATTTTGTCTGTCAATTGGACACGAGCTGATGAAATGCATTCAATGAAACGGGAAACAGCAGAACGCATTATTTCTCCTCCCTTTCCACGATACAGTCGTGCTTTCTCAATTGCAGGAACCACACCAGCAACTTGATTCTGCAGATCTGTAGCGGAAAATAGAGGGATCACAATTAGCTTTGCATAATAAACACAGAAATAGACCATGTTGTAACCCTTAACCAGATGATTTTCTCTTATTATTAAATTAAATAAGAATCTTGGTAATTAAGATTTCAAAATGGTACTCACATAGTAATAGCATGTATGTCACGAAAATTGGGTGTCCATTTGTATGTAATGGAAAGACAATTAAATACATGGCACAAAAACTATGAATAATGAGTCTTAGAATGTAATTCTCTTTTCCCAAATTCGATGTCCAGTTCATCTTGGCTTCATGCTAATCCAAATTTCTGGAACTGAAAGAACACTTCCATTGCTCTTCTTATAATCACTTCTGGGTATTACATACTCCAACCAGTAGCTCACTACTATTAAACTGTAAAAGCTCAGCTATCACTTCCATAATATGGTTATGCTCTCACCCTCAGGATGATCAATTGGGATTGAGGGACTATTTTTAGCTATGCAAAGAAGAAGAAAAGGGAAGCCCATTGCATGAAGTATCCCGAGTTCACACAGGGGGCTGCACCCCATGGGGGTGTGATGACGGCAGACTACCTGGCGCAAGCTTCAGTGTTGATTTCAAGGCTCGAACCCGTGACCTATATGTTCGGATACAACTTTACCATTTCTCTAAGGCTCCCCTTATTTGGTTATGCAAAGAAATAACTGCAACAATAAGCCATGACAGGGATTGAACAGCTATGACAAAAAAGTTAGACAAATAATTTCACTTAGAATTCATGATTTGATTTCACAACCAATAAGAAAAGAATCATGTTTCAAACATGTATGAATATATGAAACAACAATATGTAGAATTTACTTGCAGAGATTGAGTACAACTCATCATTACAATCTCATATATTTAAATAAGTTGTTTTTTAATGTAGTATAGTTATAGACTTCCAATTTATGAGCAAATTTTATTTATCAGTATACCGAAGAAATATTTAACTCGAGTGAGGCCTAGAAAAACTAGTATTTATAAACAAAGAGGTAAAGCACTAATATGCATTCAAACCCTTTAAACTATAAACCAGTGCCAACCAGCTTGAACTTTGATCTCACACAAATAACTAAAAGCTTGAAGCTAAAAGAGAGACACCAACCTGGGAGAAGAACATATTCACGTTCATGTAGAGCCAATATAACCTCCCCTACAGCTAAAGTTGCACCATGACGCATGCACAAATCAGAAGACAATGTGCAAGGCAATAATTTTCCCACAACGGTACTAGCAAAATGTCCAAGATCATACTTCGCAAGAGAAGAAAGGGCATTTGCAGCAAGCTCTCTCAAAGTTTTATCCTATATTACAACAGTAAGGTAACCAATCAAAAAGACTCATCAATGATAGAACTAGCAATTCAAAAGCACATGCGAAAATGAGTGCACAAATAAATAAGTACATGGGCAGCTGGTATGATATTAGGTCTTAATTCTCAGATGTAAGAATGTTATGCATGCATGTCTTAAGCTCAATAGGAAAATGAACCCAAAAAAATTACAAGAAGAAGGTGAAACATTACTAAATGACCCTATAGTTTGCCATAATTAGGGCTACACCTTTAGTTTCCCAACTGAAAGATCTTTACCGTAACCTTCTCTGCTACTGTCTTTTCTGAACAGATATATCGCCAAATTTTATACCTTTAATCCTCTCAAGAATTCCGTGAGAAGAAAATTATGAAGTTCCTAAAAATCGAGAGAGAATGATATTTGTAAACAAATTCCCATCACATTTCTAATCCAATTCCTACTATCTTCTTTCAGTTCCATGACACGTGACAAAACTTGTCAGTTTTCACAGTATTCTCTTTGCTAAGACCTCAAAAAAGTAGCTTTGGTGAGGAATCAGCTATATGCATCTTATCTTTGATAACAAACTTATATAATGCACCACAGACCACAAATAAAAGGTTCACTCAAGCAAACCATAGACATTATACAAAAGAAGTGTTTTACAACAACATCCCCAGTGTAATCCCACAAATGGGGTCAGGAGAGGGTAGTGTGTGCAGCCTTAGGAAGAAGTGGTTTATCTGAGTAAAAGCTAGCAACGGAGCAAGTTAGAAACATACCCAGTGACAGATTTTGTTGTTCAGAAGCTCATCAACAAAAGTATAAAGATAGCCATCATATTGAGCAATGCAGACAGCAACGTGAAGATAGGAGTTTGTACGTGAAGAAAGCGCAAAGTAATCAGCTGTATTCACTATATCGATACCATGAGGATAATTTCCTTGTCGTCCAACATTCTCTTGAAAAGCAGCAGCTGCTGCTCTTCTACAGTTAACCTGTGAATTAATAACAATGTTGCATCATTTTAATTGGAGGAAGAAGCACCTTGACTGGGAAAGGAATTGATCCCTGTGTTTTCGGTACCTCACGGTCATAGCAGGCCACAGTGAGAAGGTGCGGAGCAAGCTGTTGGAGTATGTTTTTCATATCTGTATGGTAATATGCACGGCCAAATGCCCAACAAACATAAGCAGCAGCATCACGTACATGGGATCCAATGCTATGTGGACCCCTTCGAATGTCATAATGTAATGCCTGCCACACCAAACTTTCTCTCATTATTAGGCGACAAAAATCCAGCTTCAACGAGGGAAGAGTTGTATGAGGGATAATGCAAGTCTAATGCAATCCATTATCTCGATTCGGTTGTCTAGATTGAATATGTTTCAGTAGCTCATCCCAAAAAGAGGTCCACCCATATATCCATTTGTCATGCATACTCATTAATGAACATCAAAAGAGCATGATATGTGTTCCGGATGCCAAGCATTGAATGATAATATAGAAAATCTAAAGGACGGGTGTTTCAAAGGTGAAGATTATATGCTCACAAGTACACAATTGGGACACCGACAATGACACAAATACTCAATGATGTGATTTAGATCCATAAGCACACAACAGCCTGCAAATATGAGTCCTATGGGCATCTCTGCTTCTGATTGCCTAACCAGCATGCTCATCAAGGTAAACAGAGACCCTTTTCTCCCCCTCCTTCCTCTCTACTTTCCCCTCTCTCTCTCTCTCTCTCTCTATCTATCTATCTATCTATCTATCTATCTATCTGTCTGTCTCTATCCTTCATCTGTAAGTAGGAAGCAGGTCTTATCTGTCCTATTTCTGCAGTAAGAATGTTTTCTGCAACAGAACTAGGAGCGACAAATTTTCTGAAAGAGAGTTCCTGTTAAGATGTTTCACTTGAATACTAAAGTGTATTACATACAGAATTCCAATTAACCTATAAGAATTTCTAGAGAGAGCTTTAAGCTGAAGGAGCAACCGAACAAATGGAGTAGAGCATAGTCAACTTAGGGCTGCCTGCATCTTAGCATATACATTTCCTGGAAGGTAATAAGTAAGGAGAAAGATGAAATTGATGAAGCAAGTTGTGTATCATCAGCAAGTTTATACTCTTTAGAGAAAATTAATTGCTCAATCACAAGGTCCAATGTATGGAGTTAAAGAGGGATCAAAAGTACAGAAAAATTTAGGGAACTTCAGTAAGGACAACCTTTATAACAACAGGAATAACTTTGTGAAAACTAATAGGTAACAGCAATCCTCTACGCGCCAACTCAGCCAGCGCCAAACAACCACCATGCCATGAACCATCGCCCTGTAACACTAGAATACATAAGCATAACCTAAACCAAACGAACAATCAAGAAATATTGTGCAAGAGAAATTATTAGCATTACAAAATCTGGGTCTCCTTAATTAATATTTTGTATTCAGATAAAGTGGCTATCTCATAAGATAACAGAAAAATCAATTGGCAAGAAAAACTGAAGTAACACACCTCGCTGGGTGAAAAGAGCTCCAGAACAGATGAAAGGATTTCATCGGAAAGCAAGTAAGTTAACCGTGAAGTAACACGGCCAATACCTTTTGCAGCAGACCAACGCACAACAGTATCCTGTAGTGCCATGACAAAATCTCTAAGATGCAAAAGTTGAAATAAAAATAATAAATAGTGGAAATGTGAATAAATAAAAGGAAGCTGTTGTAGCAGTAATAACTGAAACGGAATCAAATGATGCTAATGCATGAGAAGACATAAATCTGTTTATAAAATTGTAACTGCAGATGAACGAAAAAAGAGATCAATTAGCCTGAATGGAAGTCAATAAATGTCTCTTTCTGTTCCATAATGTGAGTGACACTAAGAATCTCCGAAAACGGTAAGGAAATGACACTTTATGACTGTTCGGCTTGATGAAGTGCCATTTATTAACTGCTTTAGGAGATTCTTAGTGTCGGTCACATTGTGGAACAACAAGACAATTATTTACTTCTGTTCAAGCAAACTGATCTCTTTTGGCACATGTGCGCATATGCATACAGAGAGAGACACAACCTTTGAATTAAGATATCAAGTTTTCAAATGCACTAGCAAAATGAAAGAGAAATATACATGGATATTCAACTTAAGCTTATCATGATTCTTCATGACACATAAGGAGGAGGTGAAGGAGCTTTACTAAATAAACAAATAAATAAAATAAACCATCCAAGGAAAACGGATATCAACTTGAATTTTGTCTACAGGTGTCGCACCAAATACTTAAGATTAACAAGGAAAATCAGATAAGTACAAGATGGACGCTCACCCTTTAAACATACCGTATCACGCAGTCCCGACAGCAGTAATTCAATTATCTCTTCTACTATATCAGGGACATCCATGTTGTCTTCTTCATGACAGTCTGGCTCTTGATAGAAGTTCGATAGATCGTTGTTTCTATCATTATTGTATTGGTTCGTTTCGATTCTATTGACAGTAACATGCCCTCCAAGCGTGCAGGTTCTACCCTACATGGCAAAACAAGCATTGCTACTAATTAATTTTCCACACTCTATGGTGAGTTCATCAGCACAAAGTATTTCAGCAGAATATTGTAAAACGCAGGAATGAAAAACAAAGACAAGTAACCAGTAAACGAACAAATAGAGAAGGAGCTGATAACCATGTTGCTCTTAACTTTGATAAACATCACAGTACTGTAATTTTTTAAATGAAAGATAAATGTTGACAAGGATCGAGAAGATCAAGAAAGGATGACAAAGTTCAAAATCACATTAAGATCAGTGATGCAATATTAAGAAAAAGGATGTTACCTGGTAAAAAAATTACAAAGACCCTCATCTCCCTATTCCCCCCAAAGCACCATAAACTTTTTCTCTTAGAAAGAAGGTAGGACAACTGGTTCCTAGTAATGCTACTACACCTAGTTAACTAGGTAAGTCCACAAGAATTTTGAAGCAGTGCAACCATCACTCTGAAACTAGTATGAAACATTTAAACCCTGTCTTTTGCATAATTAACTATCTTACCACATATCGCCATGTCTGATGACGTGGAGGGAGACATATCATCCCAATCCTTTGAGTTAGCTTCACAAGATACTTGCGAAGTAAAGGACTCCGAGCTGCACTGTTGGACTTCATCAGAGCTGATGTGTCATTCCAAACACCAGGAATCACACTAAGCAACACTTTCGGGCTTCCATTCTGCATTTAGAGGAAATAATAGTGTTCTAAGAAGTGAAAATATTAAAGCAAGACTGCAAGTCACCAAATAATGAACGGGTTGAATGACATATTGCACAATTGTGCCACTCCATAGTGAGTACAGCCAAAAGATGTCTACATCAATAAGATATTAGACGTTGTAACATGATTGATGTCTCTAATATTCAGCAGCTGCTCTGATATTATGACATCAAGACATGCTTTCAGAGATAACTGAAAGTTAAACTTGGCATTTACTCGATAAAATCCAAATTGATTTTCCAACCCTGTCCATTTCTTTCAAAATTGATTTTCACCACACTCTCTCAGATAATTACCAAAAGAAATTGCTCCTGGAAGAGCAGCTACAAATACTTCATGGTCTGAAGGATGAGGGATGAAAGATGAATTCAGTTCATTCAAATTTGAGGTTGAGCGAACGTCTTAGTTCTAAAGTTGAATCACAGATTCTACAGATAACAATTGTGTGTAAAGAGGCTTAGGAAATAACCAAAATACGGCACAAAGAAAAAGAGTGAACCTTGAAAATAGCACCTAGTGCTTCAACTGCACCCAATAGCTGGAAGTGATTGACAACATCATTTGAAAGACGGGACATAACTTCATGTGTCCAATCCACAAAGCTGAAAAACAAAGTTATGGGGGATGCAAATATGTCACTCAAACATATTGTGTAAAAGAATTCAAAAGTGTTAGATAATCCCCAAAGGAGGCATAAAATAATTACATCATATTTACTCAGCATATTTCATTTTAGAAGGTTTTTTATTCTTTTTGCTGCCCAAACAAATAGTACTTGACAAAATAAAACAGAATGCTCAACAGGCATTATGACAATTTGCAAGAAAGGATGAGGATGTTGTCTGCTGATCGCACATAAAAGTGAATTGCATGTGTCACATAACAAGCAAAGTGAAAATGCAGTAAATTGTACTCCAGCAAGTATCTTGTCATTTCCATTCTCAAACATAAATGTGTATGCATGAAAATGACCAGAAAATATTCATCTACTTTTACGTGTTGTTTTCTATCTTTCTTCTCTTTTTTTTTTTTTTTTTTTTTGATA
>JACEIK010001700.1:37186-52594 GCA_018107945.1 Datura stramonium | reverse complement strand
CTTTTTTTTTTTTTTGGTTGGAAAAATGGAACCACATGGCCACGCGACTGAATATTTGGCACCAAATAACCCAATTCCCAGTTTATCCCCCTTTATGTATTTAAATAAATTTTCTTTTATTCGTTAGCCAATAAATCTCTCCCATTATTGCCACACTTTCTGCTACTTTTTCTTCCTCCTCTTCTTCTTTGTTGGTGTTTTAGTGGAGAGATGATAGTGTATTGGGTGAAATTTAAAGTGAAAAATGAGGTGTATACTCGTGTAAGTTCCATGTATATTTTGTATATACCTACTGAATATAAGATAAATAACTTCAGACCTCATATCTGGCGGTTTTCAATATTACAGATGAATTACTTCAATCTAGTGTATATGCAATTATAACCCACATATTTTGAAAAGGTTAATGAAACCATTTTGCCCTTTTTCTTTTTAAGACTTTCCAAAAAAAAAAAAAAAGGAAAAATTCTTGAAACTTTTGATGGAGACTAATAAGAACAACTTCACGTAATTCATTTCAATGTAAAAATAATTAAGAATATGAAGGAAAAATAAAAACACAAGAACTGTATATTAAACTTTAAATATTTTTTTCATTAATTAAGAACAACTTTACTTGCTTGTAATATAATTCACTTTAAGATATTAATAATATTTTTACTTTTCTTGCTATTGAATATTAAAAGTATTATGTGATAAATTAACTTCAGACCTCGAGTCTTAATTTATCACTCAAAGAATAATATACTTCAAACTGATGCAACCCAAAGGATTCTATGTTTGGATCACAGCTTGGGTGGATGAAGGAGCACAAGATGATCAAAATAATGAAGAAAGTGACTAGATATGCAATTGGTCATTTTTTTTATTTCAAAGAAAATGGAAGACCATCCAAACAAGGCTCTTACTCATTAAGGGATATTTGTAATAGTCTTCGATTTCCTTTACTTAGTATAAATAGGTGTTCATTTAATTTTCGAGATAGATTTTGATGACTTTGAACAAATACTGTTGTTGAGTGTAGTGGGCTTGTCTAAAGCTTCGAATTGTGACTTTGCGTAGAAAATAGGATTGCAAGGATAATTGATTTTTCTTGAGGTCTTTTTAACAACTTGATCCTTAATAAATTGTGAATGTGAGGTCCTTATTTCATAACAAGGATTGCTTATTTCATCCAATATTGTGTATAGTTGCCTATTTTTTACTTTTCTTGCATCACAAACTATAGCAAGTGTACTAAATAGATCTTCAGACCTACATGACTAAAAGTTTGAACTATATAACTTTTGGCTATGAGTTGCTTTATCTTATTTTATTTTGCTATAGTAGCAAAAGGAATTTCTTGGCTAAGTTGGTGCAATTGAATGTAAAAAGTTATACAATTATATCATTTCCCCTTTTCTTAGTAATTTGAAGAACCACCAAATTAATGGAGGTCAAGCGGACCGGAGGATCGTACATTAGGGGGTTTCAAATTTAACCCAATAAAATATATCTCATTCAAGCTTAGACCTCATTTATTTTTATTAAGATTAAGACATCTGAATTTGAATGCATATCTGAATAATTAAGATGTTGTCTCTAGATAGTGATTAAGATTATTTGTTCTTCAACATCTAAATGTGCATAATTTATTTATTTTTAAACATAATAAATATACAATTAAATAAAAAATTACTAAAACATTTAAAAATATAAATTTAATAAAATGAAATTATTATTTAATAAAAGAATAAAATACTTATATTCATTAGTGATGATAAAGGTAGTCTGTACATAGTGACGGTGCTGGACGGTAATGGTTGGCGTTAGTGACTAGTAATGTGGTGGTGATAGTTATGATGGTGGAGATGGTTGGAGTTGTAGTGACTGACGCAAAGATGACAGTTGATAGCGGTGATGATGGTTGTGATGGTAAAGTTGGTTAGTGTAAGTAGTTGGCAATATTGATGGTAGTGGATGAAGAATGTGTGACGATTGACGATGTGTTGGTGATAGTTGGCAATGGTGCTAGTAGTGATAGTGGAGGTGTTTATTATTGGCTACAATGGAGGTAGTGACTGATATTTATGGTGGAGGTGGCAGCGACGACGACAGTGATGGCGGAGGTAGTGGTGGAATGGTGGCTGAAAATATGTGATGGTTAACGATATATTGGTGGTAGTTGATGGGCGGTGCTAGTTTGTGATTGTGGAGATGGTCAATAGTATGGATTGAACATAATGGTGATTGTGGTGGTAGAGGTAGGGGTGATGGCAGCGATGGTGATGGTGTGTTAGTGAATATAATTATAATGATGGAGAGATAGGTGGGGTAGCGACTGACAGTAGTGATCGACAATAGCGGTGGTTGCCAATGGTGATTGTGATGGCAGAAGTAGTTGGTGGTTGGCGACAATAATGATGATGGTGGTTGTAATGATAGAGGTGGTTAGTGATGGTGACCGGTGATTGTGGATAAAGTGGTGGTGAAAATTATCCACACAAAAATACCTCTTAATAATATTAAGATTTTATTTAAGATCTTAATGATTAAAACTAATTAAGTGCTTAAATATTAATAAAAATAAATATATTTAATGGCTAAAGGCCTGAATCATTCCGATGGAAATCTCCATAATTGAGTATATATTCATGTCATCCATTTAAAAACTTTGAGTTTGATTTAGATTGCACATGTAACACAAATTAATCCATGAGAAGAATTATCAAAATAGAAGAAAAAAATTCCAGTTTTGATAAATAAAGTAATTTTTAAAATTTAGTTTTCTAAAATTAAATAAAAATGTATATAAAAGAAACCAACAAATAAATGAAAAATAATTTTGAGATGCTGGACATATAGAGTTATGATCTATTTTTCAGTCCAAATCAACTCGTTTATGGTGATCAGTAATACGTGGTGAGTTATGATCAAATCAATTACTGATTTGGCATGTCTCAAACAGAATTTGCGCAAATTACTAATTTTGAGGCCAGTATTTTAATTGGATCTGTTTAGCCAAATAGGCTAGATTCGAGCAAAAAGAATAGTTCGTCCAATAACTTTTAATGGTGAAATATAGAGGACAAATTTTAGAAAATGACCTTAAAAAAAAACACAGTATCCGTCTATTTTACAGATAGAATTGAGATACATACGCTTTGACATACATAACAAAAAAGAATAGATAAAACTAAAAATCAAATGCAAGTTGTGAAAGATTTCAAGTGCTTCCCAATTCAATTCTAGGGCTTGTTAATTTTGCCAGAGTTTGAGTGATGAGAAAACTTATGCCTAACAGCATATCCATTGAGACAAAAACTAAAGCATTGCTAGTGACTTGTATAACATTGTTTAAGCCTTAATTGCTAGCCTTTACTTATGCCTAACAGCATATCCATTGAACAAAGCTAAAGCATTGCTAGTGACTTGTGCAACATTTAGAACTTTAGCCTTAATTGTAGCCTTTACTTTATAACCACCCAATTTGTAGCTAGAGATCCCATCCATGCAAGTGAAAGCATCAGTTAACACTGTGCTGAGCCAAGTTTGAACATTACTCCTATGCCATACAAACTCACTCTCCTTGTCTAAATTCAAATGTTGAAGCTCTTCCACCGAGTTGAAGAGTAGGGAAACGCCATCTGAGATTTGATCTAAACAATCTTTCACGGCTTGATAATCTTTAGCCTTAGTTTTTTCGAGTTGCTTGCAAACGTTCTTCACGTAGGCTCTCGTGTAGATAGCTCTGACTAAGCTCACTTTTAAAGCTACTCGAGCTAGCTCTTGGGGTTCAGATGCGGGAGTGACATAGTTTGACAAAGTAGCCGTGCACAATTTTGGATAACGAGTGCGCCTGCATCGCGCCTCCACCAATTTGTTGGCACGAGGTTGTGAATGACTTGCGCTAGCGCCCTCCGCTACTCCAACAAATGTGAAGATAGAGATATTAAGGAGAAACAAAATTAGGGAAAGGGTAATTTTCTCCATTATCTTTCGGAAATAATACAAGGAATTAAGCAAAGCCTATAAGTAGTTTGTGAAAAGAGAATGCTTGAAAATTGTGTTTGATTTGTAGTGTGGAAATGTGAAGAGAGAATTGGGGTTTATATAAGAAAGAGTTTGTCCCATATACATAAGAGTTGACTTCGTTTCCTTTAATTTAATGATGTTACACGTGCAAGAACCTTCAAAGAACTAGGTGCAAAGTTTTGCTATTAACTCTATCTATGTAAAGCAATTGCTTTATTTTCTTCTGATTTACTGGATGGTTGCTAACTTAATTTGTCAATTATTAAAAATGTTAAATAAATTGAGACGTATCTACAATTATAAGCTAAATAATGTAAATAAAAATAATTTTAAACTGTCGGTACAGAGTAGTATATAACTTAATTGGTTGTCTGGTAAGTGATGCCAAACGGTTTGATTAGCTTGTGGCAGTCTGCAGAGCAGCCTTCCTCATCCATGAATAACGCAACTTGTCTGAGACAAATTAAATTAATTAATATAACACAGAGTAAACTGCTGGCCAATATCATGCTTGAATCAAGCTAATTAAATTATTTATCCCATTGTATCATGTTATAAATCTTAAATTTATAATAAAGTATAATGTAGAGATCTGAGATCTCATAATTCAGATTGTCACTTTTAGTTTGAAGATCAAATACCCTCATCACACGGCAGCTGGAGCTTACCATTTGAGAATCCTTCCAGCCAATTTTTAATCTTAAAATTTAAAAAAAAAAAAAATACATGTAAGGATAAAGATGTTGTGCTTTACCTCCGACACCATTTTATTTATGCGATATATCTAACTAAACTGAATAGAATTTGAACAGTTGTCACGATCCATCAAAGTCAACACAAGGATGGGAGGGTAAAAAATTATAATAGAGAACAAAAGCTACTCGATGAAAGGCAGCTGCATTTGAAAAAGAGATAAATCTATTTCATCTATAACTACAAGATAGGACTTTGCAGGAAATTTGCTATTCGAAATAATAGGCACAAAAGATTTGATGGCTTTTTTTTCCCCTTCAAATCAATGCTGGCATTTCCAGGAAAAGAAATACTTTACTCTTTCGTTAATTCAGGTAGAAGATAAATCAAAAGATTGAAGTGAGACACAGACATTAATTTAGGTAGAACTGAAGGAAATGTTTTCTTACACCGCCCAAATATTCCAGAACAGAGTTAAATTAATACTATAAAGTATACAGCTTAGTAAGCATGTGCTCAAAAACTTGAAGCAGCTAGGATGACGGTCCATGCATAACGCATCTAGGACATAGTCAGCCCCATGATCTCATATCGATGGCTTTTATCGCAAGAAAATTTTGCAATCTCTTATGGTATAAAAAAAAAAAAGAGATAAAACTAAAAACAAATTTGCATAAAGTTACAAAACCAAAAAGATCTGGAAATGTATGTTTTTGGGATGAAATTCCACAGAGCTGTTATGGCTACTAAAGTAATTTCCATATCATAAAATTTGCACAGATAATGTGCTAACATGGATAAAACCGAGAAAAATATGTGATGTGCAATACTATCCAACAAGTTTTGGAACCAAGATAAACGCAAAAAGCTTATGAGAAAACTTATAGACGGGATACAGACAACCTATAAAGTTCACTAATGAACATGAACAGATGAAAGTTCTCAACTTATAATCTTTTTGAGATATCTAGGCATTAGCTGGAGACACATTTTTGATTTCACATCAGACTGACCAGCATGTAACAAGAAACACACCTGCTAAAACTTAAGGCATGATAAAGTAGAAAACACGATACACATAATATCATTCGGTAACCTTCACGCCAGTAAGGTAGACTTGGCACTGGATCGCACTGCCCCTGATATAGAAACCAGGCATTACCATCAAACCAACCTTAGGCTTCTCCTCGTTTTCGTCTACAACAAAATTTTCCAGAACACTTCCCATACAAACCTCTGAGAAGTCGGTTCCCTTCTTGACTTGAAAAACCCTAACTGGAGGATCAAATGAATATGCCAACCTATGCAAAAGCCAAATTGACTTGGCTAGTTTCAGAAAAGCCTGATAGAAAGCTGTTCTTGGGTGTCCACCGCTCATAACATAATTTCGCTGATCCAAGTTCCCAAAAAATGCAGCCTCCATCATTGAATGAACCACCGCCAAATATTTCTTCCGGCAAAACTTCCCAAAAAGGGAATCTGGACTTTGGCCTACAACATCCAATGGATCCATGTCCTGTAATGCAAGATACTGCTGGTAAAAACTATCCTTGGTGACAGCTGAATTCTCATGTTCCACAGAGAAGAATTCATTCTGAAATCCAGCGAACATTCTGTGGCAGATATGTGATTCAAACGCATATTTCTTGTGAGCTCTCTTTGCATAAACTATATCTGGCTCTATGGAGTTTGCTGCAGCATCAAGATCCCAACCAGCAGCTTTCATCATGTTGATCAATGGCTTAGAGAAGTCGTGAATGGCCCTATAAGCAGCTTCCACAGCTGACCTGAAAAGCTCAGGAGTTAGGTCCACGGAGAAATGCCCATTCTTGTCAACTGCATTCTCTGATTCTTTAGCTGACAAGCCCCTGAGCTTAAGGTTTTTCTCCAATTTGATACGCTTCTGACTGGCCTCTAGTATCTGCTGCTGCAGCTGAAGAATCTCAGAATCTTTGTTCTGAATCTCAGATTGAAACTTCTTCACCATAACTTCATATGTTTTCAACAAACTCTGCTGTTCTTGGATCTCTGCAGCCAAGCGAGAGTCCTGAGGTGAAACACACACAGGTTTGGGATTATGCTCCCTGTAGAAGTGCTTGAGTTCAGAGAGATTCTTCAGCTCCGAAATTACAAGTTTATCAGCAGCTTGGATTTTATCAGGATCATAAGGAGTATGAGCAGATTGGAGTTGAATGTAGGCAGACTTCAGGGAGGAGATATTCGTAAAAATCCTAGATACCATAGCTTCAACTGCTTCAGGATTTTGGTTTGCAGCTTCCTCCATAGGTTGTGGATGGACCTTCTGGCTGTTGCTCTCACGGAGTTGTGTATCTTTTGCACCACTGGGTTGCATAGCTACTAGTAATGAGATTAGATTAGTCAAAGCCCGACCCTAAAAGATTGTAGTGATTAACCTGTAAAACCCAAACTCCGTCACAGATGCATCATGAACCAATCACAAACAGGAAAATAAATTTCCAACATCTAACAGTTGCAGCGTCCAGAAAAATCAGCCAAAGTTGGAAACAAAAATCTTTTAGCAACAAGCAGCAGAGTACACTTAGGTAAGCAACCAAACAGCAAACAAATAAAAAACTTGGCGACACCTCAGCAAAAAAAATTGTTGTACCATCAGCATCCAATCTAAGCCAATTTTACCATGAGACCTCATAAAGAGATGTAAATGTTAAACACATCTGGATCTGAGCAGCAATTCACCAGAGTCGAACAAAGCAAAACTACTGGGATCTCCTATCTTCTTATTTTTTTTTCTCTGACCCTTCAAAATCCCTACTGCACTCATGTCAATCCGGCACAATTTGGGTGTAAAGCCTCATTTGTTTTCATTAAGATTAAGGACCTGTTGGCCATGAGAATTATTCACTTTTTTCCGGAAATTTTTGCACTTGATTTGAAAATCAGCAATTGGCCATGAAAATTCCAAATACAACTTGTTTTTGGAATCTGAAAAACACCCAAAACCCTGTTTTCACTTTTTGCACTTAATTTTTCTTTTTCAACTTTAACGCTAAATTTTTTTATTTTTATAAAAATAATCCCATTTAAATTATATTTCATGTTTAAATCATATTTCATTTTTTTTAGAAAAAGTACATTCAAATAATCAAATATTATTTTTGAAAATTATAACCAAACAAAACTCCAACTTCAAAAATTTCAAATAAAGTGAAAAATTATTTTTAATAGTATGTATTAGCTCCTATATGGGATCTAATCTATGAAATTATGTGACTATCTATTTTGAGATATTACTCTTTCAAAACATATTTGATTGTATGTTTCAGGTAATACAAGACAGAAGGAATTGTTCTATTTCCAAACTTCACCTTCAAAAAGCGTAGATTTTTTTTTCACAAATTTTCTCGAATCACGTGTTTTTCTCCTCGTCAGACTGAGAGAAATGAATAATATATGAAATAAAAAAATAAAAAAAAAGAATCAAATCGCACCATCTCTGTCATAGGTAAATGCCTCTTTTTCTCCTGAAGTCGTCGGAATTACTCGTAATAAGATATTGGAGTCAAGTTGGGTGATTTTGCTAATCTTTAGAAATTGAGGGGTATAAACTATATTGATAAAAAGTACATTAAATTCTAAATATACTATGCAAAAAGCATGACTAAACACAATTCCAACATTAAAAATTTCAAATAAAGTGAATAATATTTGATTTTCATGGCGAAACTCCCGCTAAGACTTATGAATCTGAATATACATCTGAATGATTCTCTAGATCTGAACACAGAATGATTCTATGTTTGAACATTGAATGATTAAAGATTATTTGTTTTTCAACATTTGAATGTCCACAATTTATTTATTTGCAAACATAATAAATATACAATTCAAATAAAAAGTAATTAAATATTAGAAAAAATATAAATTTAACAAAATAAAATTATTATTTGATAAAAAAATAAAACATTTATATTTGCTAGTGATGGTGGAGATGATCTGCAACAGTGGCGTAATTTTAGTGTTAGTGGCTTGTAATAGTAATGGAGATAGTTGTGATAGTAAAGGTGTTTAGTATTGCATTGACTGGCATAATGGTGGCGGTTGTGATGGTGAAGGTGGTTGATATTAGTAGCTAGCAGTGTTGATGACGATATGTTGGTAGTAGTTGGCGGCAATGCTAGTTGTGATAGTGGAGGCGGTTGGTAATAGAAATTAGTCATAATGGTGGTACTAGCTGATAGTAGTGGTAGAGGCAGTGGTGGAAGTGGCAGTGGATATAAATATAATGATGGAGGTGGTAGGGTGTGGTAACGACGGATAGTAATGGCTGGCATTAGTGGTTGACAGTAGTAGATGTGATGACAAAGCTGATTGATGGTGGTGGCAGGTAGTTGGTGACAGTGATGGTGATGATGGCAAGGGTGGTAAGTGTTTAAATGTTAATGTAAACAAATGCACTTAATGGCCTAAGATGCGAAATTTTCAGATTCAAACACCCACTAAGTGCAAACAAATGAGGCCCAAGTGTGGGATCCAAACCAAATTTGGTCAACTTACTTTGGGTGCCTTGACTACATCTATGACCAAGAAGTATTAAATTGATTGGGTATTTAGTTTGATCTTTGGAATTTTATACCATATACAATATATATAGTTATAGTTATACAAATTATGATGTTTTGCTATTACACAAGATATCTTATGAACAAAATATTATGCGTTTATAAAGAATTAAATTTTATTAACTTTAATTAATCAAAATATACATTTATTGGCCATGTCCGAGCACCCGCATCCATAACCCTAAATCTTAAAACTTATGTGATGAAGAATCCGGCCTCTAGATCTAACAACATAGCCTCTCAATTGTAAAGTCATAACTCACAAGTTATTCTCCATCATTGTCCACTCCCAATTTCCTCCATTCTGCAAGAGCTCTATACCACCTCCTACAAGCCTCGGTAGAAACATATTTTTTGACCAAATTCAAACATCTTCTTCCCCTCCACATCCCGCATCTACTAGATAGTCATAAATTTCAAAAGGAATTTTTCCAGCTACTTCCATTCCCAACTTGAATGGCTCTTTGACAGCATATAAGCCAGTGATACCCTGCACAGGGCTCCTTGAGTACATTCACACAATAGCTTCTTTACTAATCACCATAAGCATACAGCAATGGTTATTCATTTTTCAGTACTAGTCCATTATATCACATGTTCTACCAAAATCCTACACTCCTTCCACAACCAACACCAAAGTCAACCCATGCAATGAAATTCCTTTTATTTCATAATTCTACTCCAGAAACCTATCCCATCGGAGTTGATATTGTGATTTTAATTTCTGCTAAAGTTGACCATGTTTAGCTTAATTTTAGTTTATTTTAATAGATTTCCCAATTTTGGTGCATTTTTAATTGCTTCGCTCTTTCACAAACCACCACCAACATTAACAGCATACCTAGTATACTCCTACAAGTGGAGTTTAGGAAATGTAGGATGTACGCAGAACTTACCCCAACCTTTGTGCGTAAGGAGGTTGTTTTCCATCAACCTCACTTAAACCCCTCTTGAATAAGTTTTTCTCAAAAAAGATTATGTACATTATCATATCTAAGGTTACAAATCACTCATTCACAAACTATCCAAAAACAGATTTTTCTTTCTTTATTTGTGCATTTTAGTATTAACGAATTACTTAATTTGTTAATTAAATTAATTAATTAGCTTCAATAGTCTTTAGTTTAATTAAGTTTAACGTAATTGTGAACTCCTGATTGCACACGTGTTTGATTTATGGATTTGGTGATGATAGCTTATGATTAACACCTTCCGCCAATCAACAAATTTCCTAACCTGATCTAGTTTTTGTAGTCAAACAAAACAATTAAGTTTAATGTAACCTGGTTTGCGCATGCGATTGATTTGTGGATTTGGTGATAATAGCTTGCCATTAACACCTTCCTCCAATCGACAAAATTCCTCACCCGGTCTAGTTTTCGTATTCAAACAAAATTCCCTACCCGATCTTGTTTTTTAGACCAATAATTTAGGAGTCAACTTTTCTTTTAATTAGGGATTCAAATAAAAAGTGACTTGGAACACAAACTCAACTCCAAGCAGTCATTCTGAATAAATAATCTATTCATAAAACGCCATTCTAAATGGAAAAACTCTTTAACACCTTTCCTTTAAACGGAGGGTGAAAAAAGGGTGTAAAGCTCAAATGCACGCGATACAAACACAAACAAACAAAACCTAATTGATTCTTGTCAATGACATAAGATAAAAAGACTAAAAAAGAGAGAAAGGCAAACTCATAGACAAAGACTTAACAAGACAAAACAGGAACTTAATAAAATCTTCTCACCTGATGTCAACATTCTACCAAAGAAATAGCATTTAATACCCACGAACAAAGCTAAACATATAACCCATTTTTGATACTAGGACATTTACATTACAAGGTTTTACCAGCCAAAGGGAAAAAAGACGGGATTGAATGCGACTCTATCAATAAAATCTAGATTTAGCATAAGCAAGGGATGAGAGAGGCCTTACGAGAATTGAGTAAGTCTCACAATGGTAGTTGGCTCCATATCTTCCTTTGTTTATCCAAATAGAGAAAAAAGCTTTTATTTGTAGGCATTAGGGGCCCTTGACCCTTTCTTATTTATTATGCTTAAGGCCGGTAATTGGGCTTTTTCTTTCCTATCAGAAATCTATGACTTCCCATCAAGGTTCAGCTGTGAATGCGCAGAGAGGTTCAAGGTTCGCAATTTGAGCAAGGATCTTTCACCTATCTAAATTCGGGCTCTTATGAACTCTATGGTACTATGGTTGTACAGCTACAATACCCTATGAAGAGATTTTCCACTATTTGTTTTGTAGAGTAGGGGGATTGTGGATCGGTTTTTCAATCATTCCGAAAGTTGGTCAATTTTTTCCGATTGATTTTTGCTGTGTTATTTGATAATCAACGTTAGTTTTTAAGTCCATTTTGTTTGTTGGACCAAAGTTGCTCCACTTTAACAAGTTTAAGAGACTAAAGATGCTCAGGATTATATCTAAAGAACAAAAATAAAACTACTTCCATAGATTAGGGATAATTTTAGCAAAAATTTCAAAAAACAAACATAAAGTTAATTTGATGCTTAATATCTAGTGGTGTTGTGTGCCTAATCCAATTGTCATTATTAAAACCGAAGAAACTTCGAAAAAGGTCCAACACTTCCATTCTAAACCAAAAATGCATAAAATAGTAGGGTCCAATTCCTAATTTTAATGAAAATGGACTTTGACAGCTCAAATGCACGTGATGCAAACACAAACGAACAAAAACCTAATTGATTCTTGTCAATGACATAAGATAAAAAGACTAGAGAAGAGAAAAATGCAGAATCATAGACAGACTTAACAAGATAAAATAGGAATTTAATAAAATCGTCTCACCTAAGTCAACATTCTATCAAAGAAATAGCATTTAATACCCACCAACAAAGCTAAATATTTAACCCATCTTTGATACTAGAACATTTACATTACAAGATTTTTGGATTTACCTACCATGATTGTAACAAACAGCAATGAAGAACTCTGCCTTCCTCAACAGCTATCAAACACAGCTAAAAACAAGCACCACCACAGTAGTAACAATGAAAGAAGAGCTTATCTGACTCTCAGTGCTGCTGCCCAGATTTGCTAGAGAAACAGATATTTTAAGAATAGGTGCTTCACAGACAGTTTTCATAGGCTTTTTATAGCCATTGTAAGGAATTTTTGCTGGTAGTATGTGGTAGAAGATGTAAATTTTTGGTTGGTAGCCAGCATAGCCTTAATGCTGACGAATACAACATTACCTTTATAAAAAAAAGGTGCTTCACAGTCAATAGCGCTTACAAAAGGGAGATGCAAGGGATGTTTGGTGGTACACAATACCTATGGAATTACATTTTGGAAAAGCTTGTCAACTACCAAGGTAAAATGTTTCACAAGGCTGCTTGTCTCACTCAAGAAGTACTATAAAAAAAAGGAATGCAATTACTCTCCGGATGTTTTCTTTGTAACACAACAGAGGAAACTAACAAGCACCTGTTTCTACATTGCAAGTTTACTGCCCAACTCTGGGAAATTTTCGTCAACCTAATTGATACTAGATGGGCCATGTCAGAACAGACAACAGACCTTCTAAGTTGCTGGATCAGAAAGGAAGGGAGTAAAAGTAAGAAAAAGTGGTCAAGGATGACTCCATCCTATATATGGTTGATTGTGTGGAGATAACGAAATGGAACTATGGAAGATGTTTTGAAGATGGATTCAATTCTATTCAGAAAGTAAAATGAAATTGTATTGTATCTTTACTTTTTTGGTGTAAACAACTTTGTATAGAGGATACAAATCCAATTGTAGATTTACTAGGTTCTTTGTATATTTTCTCTTTGTTTCTTACTTTTGGGGGGTGGCCAACATATACCCTTAATGCTCAGGAATACAATTTTACCAGTTCAAAAGAAAAACTAATATTAATAATAAAAGTGATTAGACAGAAAAAGTAAAAAGAGAAGGAAAAAGACCAATATCTAGGTTTTGCCTAGATACCAAGTCCAACCACGAAACAAAGGCGAACCATTCTTCGAGCACACTTTCCTCGATGGCAGGCGTCGGAATAGTAACTCCGGCGAACCGAACATAAAATCCAACATCGCCACCTAGGAAAGAGTGTTTTGGGGGCACAATTCGGTCAAGTGGAGGTTCGGCAGACTTTTGGTGGTCGACACCGATCTTGCCGGGAAAAGGTTGCTGGAGTTTGAGGATGAAACTGATGCCAAAAGATAGATCTAAAAGAGACATATCCATTTGTGTAAGAATAATGAGGTGGGAATGTCCAACACTCCAGGAATTTAAGAAGAGACTTGGGTTTCAGTTGGCTTACGGATATGGGAAGAGGAGGTTGAGACGAGCAAAACAGTATAAGATGGTCTTGATCAGAGGTCACCAATGTTGGCAGGGTGGCGGTAGTGTGGTGTACCGTGTGAGGAGAGAGGAAAGGGGTTGATTTGAGATTGGAAATAATTGGATTTTGGTTTTATCAAAATGCCTCTTTAATCTCAGCCGTTTGATTAAAAGAGAGGGACGGTTAGGATTAGATCTTGACTAAGAATGACTTGGGATCGGGGCGGCTGACTTTTCAGTAAAAAAATTGGCCCAAATTTGTTTAAGAAAATCAGATCAGCCCACTCCCTATATTCCTCTAATTACATAAAACTTAATTAAACTAAAGACTATTTAAGCAAATTAACTAATTACACCACTCAACGAATTCATTAATTAATTCAATTAACTTATTAAGTAATTACTTAATACTAAATGCGAAAATAAAGAAACAAAAATCTTTTTTTGGGGTATTTGTGAATGAGAGATGCAACTAAAAGACGCACCAAATTGGAAATAATCCCACAAGTGGAGTGTGGTGGAAAATCAATTAAAATAAGCTAAAAATTGTCAACTTTTGGAGAAATTAAAATGGTGCAAAACTTAATGTTCACAGACATGTTCAATAAAAACCAAACATACAGCGACTCCAATATTTTATAGTGACAAGCCCTTTCCATGAAGCATTATCCTCTTATGCGAACCTCCACAATCACTAACCTAAGAATGCCACATTAAAAGTCGAGAATTTGTACTCTCAATCCTCCCTAGTAGATGGACTTGCTATACGTTTACAATATAGCAAGTGAAATTTTACCTTTTCACTCATTTTACTCCTACAAGAAATCCCTCATTGATTTCAAACCTGTTAATAGCACTAGATGGCATGCAATAGAGTTAATACCTTAGATGTTATAAAGGGTGGCCTTTTAATCAAACTCTCTGCTGCGAAAATGGCTGCTGTGCAGCTATTCACATCAATGACACTTTTACCGGTACTCTAGGGATCCACATTTCAGAGCAAGAAATTCTTTTCTATGATTTTTTATAATTAGTATGTATGTGGTAGAAAGACTCAACTTAGAAGAGTCTATCTCTCTGTCCCTCTGATATCCAACTTATTTTTTCAAAATCATTACCTTTTGGTTGTAGAATTATCCAAGTAATTTGTGCCTCTAGAGATTTGGTTCAACAACAAAGGTAGGAAATGGCACAATGCATGGTAGATGCATGTCACAAGGTTGAATCCTAGTTGGTGAACCAAGTCTAGTGTTCAAGTGAAGAATGAAGAGGAGCAGATTTATCCTTTCACTGAATTTAGAAACTAAAAACAGCCAATTTCTCGATTATCAAGAAAATATAGTCCTAGCAATTTATTCAACTCCTCCATCTCATAATCTTGAAGATTACTCAGTCTCATCTCAAAGGATCCTGTCTCCCTACTTTTTGTATACCTGGGTAAAACACCGTCATTTGTTAGTTCACTATGCTGAATATGGCAGGAAAGTTTTCACATAAGCGAATATCACTGCCCCTAAATACCGTAACTGAAACTATTATCTGCATAGAAATCCTCCAATGTTACATTATTCTCATCCATTGGCTACATCATAAAGTAATGTGGTCTGACTTGTCCTCTGCCCCATATTTGAATAAATGATAGTCCTCCGTAATGCTTGCTCTTCCACTCCAAAACAATTTCTCGAGTAAATCCCTTTTGAACATTTTAAAATCCCTAAAACATACTACCTTTTATAGCGACGCTATTATCTTCAGATCCACCAAATTG